>PVIH01013367.1:0-58750 GCA_004025045.1 Sigmodon hispidus
AAGATGCTCGGGGGAGGAGGGAGCAAGCTACAGCTTCCACTGTTCTCACATTATCTCAGGGTGATTGTGGAGAAGTTCAGGTAAAATGTTCAAATATTTGCTTAGATTTTTAATCTGCTGCTCTATGAGAAGAACTCTCATGTGCAACAACTTTGTAACTTTCATTATAAAAAAGAGCCTACAAATAAATTCACAAAAAGAGACAATTAATGTTGAGCAGCCAAAAAAAGTCATGGTTTATTATCTGAAGATTTCATAATTCAAACACAACCAAACTGTACATTTACAATCACATCATATTTGTAAACAGTTAAAAACCACTGACCTCTTTTGCATCTTAGGACACAAACACTTAGAATCAAGGCAATGAAATGATGGCGTGTTCTGGACTGTTAAGTAAACACAGTAATTGTTAACAGGTTCACAAATCCTTCCTATGCTATTTGGTCACAAAAGAACACTATTTGTATATTGACATTTTAAATTAATATTTATTATCAGGGATGTGGCATCTTGTAGATCATCCATGGTCTACTGGATGATCCTATATCTATGCTCACACTGACAACTCTATAGAATAAATGGGCTATAAAAAGAAAATTAAAAACAGAATAGAAAATTGGGAGGGGGAAGTTGAAAGAGGATGAGGGTGGATGTGATCAAAACATATTATGCACATGTATAAATTCTTAGAGAATAAATTAAATTTTTAAAAATCAGAATCAACAACTGATTCTCACCAATGACTAAATGAAAAGACAATACCTAAAATTGCATCATGGGTAGGAATGCAAAATGATATCCCTCAGAAAACTGTTTGGGGAAGTTTTAAAAAGTTACACATTCAATAGTTGCCGTGATTCCCCCTGTTGGTAGTGGTGTTATTGAGAAACACCTGCTGACCTACTGGATGACCCAGTTCCTCCCTACCATCATCACTTATTCAAGAATAATGAAAACTTATGCTTACAATGACATACTAGAGTGTTCACAACAGGTTCATTCATAATGTCACCACTCTGGAAACCAAACAGTATCCCTTAAATAGGGGAACTGATAAAGTCAACCCACAGGATGACAAACCACTTTGCAATACAAATACCAGAGATGAGGTAGGAGAGCACAGATGAATACACTTTAAATATTAAATTGAACGGGAAGAGATTGGGAATAAAAGGTCAAACTGTAATGGCTGAACTTATGTAAAATTCTAGAATAGGCATAACTAAACTATGATGGCAGAAAATATGTGGATAACCACAGCTACCATGGGGGTGCTTTTTGGGGGTGGAAGATTAGGAAGGAATTGGATGGAACTTTTTTAGAATATTTAGTAGACTTTTGCCTGCACCATTCATGCCTGACACTGTAAACAGGATCAAAAACCTGTATGTAGCAAAGGCATGGGCTCTAAGGGAGAACCCACTGATGCTTTTTTCCCTAAATGACCAAGTTGTCCAGCTGCCTTCTGGACATTTATGCTCACACCTGTAGATTGCTGCCATTCCCAATTTTGTTTGGAAAAGCTTCTTAATGCAGTGGGTCCTGGCCAATGCAGACTCATTACTGCTCGAAGTTCTGAGCAGTGACTTGTACACTCAGCCATAGGTGGGACATTCATGTCAACACCTGCTCCCCAAGACTCAGGGGACATTGCAGAGGAGGAGAAAGGAGAAAAGACTGTAAGAGCTGGAGAATGGGAGCCGTGCTGTGGAAGGCTGTCCTCCAGACATGACATGGCTGTTACACGTAGGAACTCATGGTAGCTGTGGTTATCCACATGAGACCTGTATAAGATCAAGTCAGTTAAAAATTCCCACATGGAGCAGGATGGGGGTAGGGGTGGGACTCCCCAGGTCTTATCCCTAGCTGAGGAACTATTGGCAGTTGATGGCTGCTGAGGAAAGATGAGCCACTGTTCTTTGGGAATGTAGCCACTGATAGGTTTCATATGTGCCAGTGGATGGTTCATGCCCAGGTTTATATGGTCACCATTAACTGGGCTCAGTGGGCTAAGAAAATTAAATATTTGTAAAAGGGAAATATGAAGTTGGAAGATGTGATGAGGGATCCTGGGGAGAATTGGATGGGAAGAATAAGAGATGGGTATCATAAAGATACATTATATACATGTATAAAATTTTAAAAATCAAAATTATCAATATTATTTTTTAAAAGTTGAAGAACATTCATGACTGAAAATCTCATTGTATTTCAAAAAATAGAAATGCATAGAAAAGTGTGCTCCTGTTGCTATTAAAGTGCTAAAATAAAGCCTAGGAAGATGGCTCAACTGAAATGTTTGCTCTACAAGCAGGAAGACCTGCTTTCCACCCTAATGTACACACCCCTCCCACCCCTGCCCTAGTTTTAAAAAAAAAGGTCTGGCATGGTGGCCTGCATATGTAATTCCATAGCCAGGGAGTTGGAGACAGGTGGATACCTGGGACTGACTGCTTACTTTAGCCCTAGGGCTAACCAGGCCTGTGAGAGATCATCTGTACACCAGGGTGACCTCGAACTCAGAAATCTGCCTGCTTCTGGCTCATGAGAGCGGGTATTAAAGGCTTGAATCACCACACCAGGTGATTTGCTTCCTTTTTATTGACTTATCACTATGTAAACGCATTATTTAAGTGATGATTCTGTCTCGCCATTTCGTTTATTTGGGCTTTGAACTTGTTATCTTTTGAGCTCCAATTTTAATGCACTCTCTACTAGTAACTAGCCTGTTGCCCATAGCACAGGCTAAAACCAGTTCTGTTGCCATGGCGACCCGTGGAAAAGGCAGTGTTTTTCAGCACCAGAGCTTAGTGCCTCTAGAGATGTGTGTCTTAGATGTGCATGACACCACCCCTCCTGGAGAACGCCTGCGCAGTGTGGCTGTCAAGTCAAGTCAAGCAGCAGGTGCTCTGGGGGCAAGGCCTGGAGGAGGTGCTGGTTCCAACTGAGTGTGCGCGTGCGCAGTACGGGCGTACGGCGGCGCGCCTGCCACGCCCTCTCTCTTGTCAGTGACCCGGGTGGTAGCTGACGTAAGAAGACCCCACCCCCGGAAACTGTTCCTGGGAGCGGAAGTGGAGGGTGGCTTTGAGAAGGATGACCGCGCGTGAAGTGTAGATGATCCAGTCCACGCGGCTCTGGTGGGCGTGAGCAGAGGTGAGTGACAGCCGGGGATGCTTTGCTGAGGACCAGGCGCGGGGCTGCTCGAGTCGGGGGTCTGGGAGACCATTTCCACTAGAGCAAGTGAGTTAGTGGCTGCTTCGTGCGCGGGGTGAGCACTGGACACGCCCCCAGTGTTTTTACTACCTAGAGTTGGCGGGAACACTGCTAACAATGTCCGATGCTCATTTGGAGCTAATAAGTGTTGAGAAATTAACGACTTTGGGGTTGGGCTCGCGAATTTTACAAAGATTTCCTCTGTGGCTTTGGTCAGGAAGCTACTTGACTTCTTTATGGAGCCTGTAAGTGATACTGATCCACGA
Source organism: Sigmodon hispidus (assembly GCA_004025045.1). NCBI lineage: Eukaryota > Metazoa > Chordata > Mammalia > Rodentia > Cricetidae > Sigmodon > Sigmodon hispidus. The sequence goes on from PVIH01013367.1 coordinate 3,483, forward strand.
CACAGAATGATGATGCCACCCCATGGAGTGCTTGATGAAAGGCCCTGAGGTTCACATTCTGGGAAATCTGCATGTGCACTTTGGAAATGACATGCTTTTAATTTAAAAATCATTTCTTTAAAGTTATGCATTGAAGTGCTGGAGTGAAATTGAAATGCATTATTCTGCTCAGAGCTGTGTCTTTTGGGCTAACTGTAATATTCGTTCGTTTATGTAGTTCATATTTGTGTGCCTCACTGTTCAGTAGCCACTGTTGGAACCTCTTGGAGGTGGCACATAAGTAAGCAAAATACAGATATCCATCCACAGAGCTTACATTCTAATTTGGGGAAGACAAATCACAAACAGAAAATATGGAATAAATTAATGATAAGTTAGAATGCCATGGAAGAAAGCAAGGTAAGGGACATTGGGAGCTCAAGGTGCAATTTTTAAAAGTATGTTAGATAGGCTTCACAGAGTAAATTGCCTTTGAGCAGCTAATAGAAGGAGCTGAGGGAATTAGCTGTATAGATACTTGAGGAATTAAAGCTCAGATAGAGATTGTCTCTTAGTAGTATTAGGCCAAGTGTTTGAATGTGGAATATGCCTGGTCTTCAGTGAACATCGGGGAAGGCCGTATGACTGGAATGAGTAAGGGGAAGTAATTTTCAGAACTAGCTGACAGTAAGGCTCAAGCACAGTCAGGAACACTGGAGTATTTGAATCCCTTTAGTTATTTGCAAGTGAAGATAATTATCTACTTAATTTCGGTAAGATTTCACAGTTTAACCACAGCCACTAATTAGCATGTAAAGTTAATGACTGAAAGACTTTTTCCAAAATAGAACATATTTGGGATGTATGTGTAGCTGCTGCAGTTCCCAGGCAGTCCAGCATGAATTAGGAGAGATGAGCTTATCGTAATACTTTTTTATTTGCTTTTACTTATGGTTGCTTTTACTTATGGGTTTAGTGCACACAGAATTATTCTGTTTTTGTCTTTTTTTAGATTCTAAAGCGGTTCTCAAGCTGTGGGTCACGATACACATCAGATATTTACATTATGACTTATAACAGTAGCAAAACTATAGTTAGGAAGTAGTAGCAGAATAATTTTATGGCCGGGGGTCAACTGTATTAAAGGGTCATAGCATTGGGACTGCAAGCTTTTCTGAACACAGTTTCTAACTGTTAAGTGATGCTGGTGAATATTTGCCTGTTAATCTCTACTTCCCTGTAACTTGTAAGTAGTTGTGGCAAACAAGGATTTAAGCAGACACCTGTTGCTCTAAGGGACTTGTAGACTGGTAGATAGAATGAACACAGGACAAAATGAGGGTGGAAGGGGGTTGGTTGGAAGCTTTGCTAGAAGGACAGGGCTGAGGAAACACTGCTATCATGAAGGTGGTACATGTATAGTCACAGCCAATCTTTAGTTCTCATTTGAGATTTCTTTTAAATTTATCTTGCTTAGCATAAAAAGAAATAGGCCTGAATTTTCATCCTCAGATGTTTGCTTTTTGTGGGATGGAGATTTAGTTGTCAATTTTTTATGTCTTAACAATTTCAGTATTTTAAAAAGCAAAACATTGATTGAATGCAAGTGTAGTGGGTGAACTGAAGCACCTGGTCTGTTCAGTTACAAGTGACTAGGGTGACAGGCAGCAAACACTGTTCACTGGAATTTACGAGCTTCCCCAACAGCGTCATTGAGGCATGTGTCTTTCTTTCTCTTAGCTTTTTCCTCTCATTTTTAGTTTCCTGAGCAATATGATTTTTTGTTAGGGTTTTTTTTTTAAAAAAAAATTATTATGTGTGTGTATGAAAACATGGAGATCAGACATAACTTGGCAGGAGTCTGTTCTGTCCTTGTACTGCGTGGGTTTGCAGGATTGAACTCAGGGTCAGGGGCTTAATGGCTTCCCTACCCACTGAGCCATCTTATCCTGCCAAGCAGCACTGCAGTCCAGAATATCCATTTAAATTCAGTCCAAATGTTTCTTTCAGTTTAAAATTTTGTTCTGGATAGCTGTTAAGTTTTAGTAGAAGAAGGAATAATCAGATTTTTACAGTGTAGCCAAAGGGCTGTCTGACAAAGCTTATGGGAGGCAGGAATCTGAGAGATATACCAGGAAAATATTGGACAGTTTTAGCATCACCAAGAAGGCCAACCAGTACAGTTTAGTTTACAAATAGAGTATGAATGCATTGGTTAGCTTTACATTGCTGTGAGAAAGCACCTGGGTGTAGTAGGATTATGGTACATTGTAAATATTTGTCCCTTCCTACAGGTTTAATAAAAAGCTGATTGGCCAGAGGCAGATAGGAAGTGTTGGCAGGGCTACCAGACTAAGTACCAGACTAAGAAAACCTTAGAGCAGAGCAGAGATGCTACAGAGATGCTAGGAGGTGGAGAGGAAAAGAGTTGAAATGCTGCTGAGAAAAGGTACCAAGCTTCATGGCTAAACAAGATAAGAATAACGGGTTAGTTTAAGAGCAAGAGTTAGCTAGCAATATGCCTGGGCCCTAGGTCAAACAGCATAAAATTAATGTCTGTGTGTCTCTGTGGGACTGCAAAACTGCAGGTCTGCCTGTCCGAACTTCAAGGCCAGGCCCGACATTCCAGGCCAGAAACTTAATACTATACCTGGGATGAACAATTTACTAGGAAAAAAGGTTTATTTGCACTTACAGTTTCAGAAGTTTCAGCTGGCTCATTGCCTTTGGCCCTGTGGGGAGGCAACACATGAAGGAGAGTACCTGAAGAAAAAGGACTGTTCACTTCATGGCTACCAGGAAGCCAAGAGGAAGGGGGCTAGGTTCCCAGTAGCTGCTCATTAGCCCAGCTTCCTTCCATTCCCACCACCTCTTAAAGTTTCTCCCACCGCCAAGTAGCATCGGGAACTGGGAACCAAACCTTTCACACCAGGGCCTTTGGCAGTGTTTTAGATCCAAACTCTAACTAGGAATGGTAGTTGATGGCTCACAGTGATGATTGGATCCACCCAGGTTCCAGTCTCAGGGAAGTGTGGACAATATTGTGTAAAGCAACCCTTGTACGTGGGTAAGCTGCTGACAGCCGAGAGAGAGGCCTGAGCAGACTAGGCTCAGGTGGAGACACGCTCCTGGAAGGAAGGTGGCTATGAAGGGAATTAAAAGTGCTAACAGGCTTTAGCATTTTAGAGCTTGGTTTGAGGTTGAAGCGGAAACGTGCACATGTTTAGAGCCACAAGTGTGCTGTCTGATTTGGAGACAGAGCTTTGGGGAGGAGCCAGGTGAATTGCTATGGTGAGAGCTGCCGCTCACTGCTAATTATTCTGTTATGTGCCACCTCTAAACAAAAAGAAAGACCAGATTTTTGTTTTTCTTTTTCTTTTTTTATAAGGAAAAAAAGTGAATCCCAGAATAAAGGTAAATTTTTCAGGACGTTGACGAAAGTAGACGGAGAAGGGATTGCTGGTTGTCTAGGCCTTTGCCCTTTACTTCACATTGCTCTGCTTCATAACTGCTGCCTCAGCCTTCACGTTGGGCTGTGGTTTTTGAAGTGCGATCACATTTGCTCTGATGCTCTTTCATTCACTCTAAGGTTGAGTCATGTAATTTTGTTTTCTCTTCCCAGATTTTGACTTGCTCTGAAAATGAGTAAGCGCAGAAAGCTTCCCGCTCAGCCCTCAGCAAGTTCCGATACCTTCAGCCCAGACGTTCTCAATGAAGTCTTTGAGCTCTTTGCCAAGAACTTCTCATACTGTAAGCCATGTAACGATGAGTGGCAGTTACCAGCTTCCACAGAGGTTCTCACCTGCGACCACACAGAGTTCAGTGCTTTTCTTGACTTGAAGAACTCCCTGAATGAAGTGAAAAACCTCCTGAGCGATAAGAAACTAGATGAGTGGCACGAACACACTGCTTTCACCAACAAGGCAGGAAAAATCATTGCTCATGTGAGAAGGGCTGTGAATGCAGAGCTCTGCACTCAGGCCTGGTGCAAATTCCAGGAGATTTTGTGCAGCTTCCCTCTTATTCCCCAGGAAGCTTTTCAGAATGGAAAACTCAACTCTCTGCACCTCTGTGAGGCCCCAGGAGCTTTCATAGCTAGTCTCAATCACTACTTAAAGTCCCAGCATTTCCCCTGTGAGTGGAGTTGGGTAGCAAATACCCTGAATCCATACCATGAAGCAAACGACAATCTGAGGATGGTTATGGACGACCGGCTGATCGCAAACACCTTGCACTGTTGGTACTTTGGCCCAGATAATACTGGTGATATCATGACCCTGAAGTATCTGACTGGACTTCAGGATTTCCTCAGCAGCATGTCCACTGTTCACTTGGTCACTGCTGATGGGAGCTTTGATTGCCAGGGAAACCCAGGTGAACAGGAAGCTCTGGTCTCTTCTCTGCATTATTGTGAAGTTGTTACCGCTCTGACCGTTCTTGGAAACGGTGGCTCTTTTGTTCTAAAGATGTTTACGTTGTTTGAACATTGTTCTGTAAACCTCATGTACCTACTAAATTGTTCCTTTGACCGAGTCCATGTTTTCAAACCTGCTACAAGCAAGGCAGGAAACTCAGAAGTCTATGTGGTTTGTCTCTGCTATAAAGGAGGAGAGGCTGTCTGTTCTTTGTTATCTAGGATGGTGTTGAATTTTGGGACTGAGATGACCAGGAAAGCACTCTTTCCCCATCATGTGATCCCCAAATCTTTTCTTGAGCAACATGAAGAGTGCTGTTCATTCTTTCATAGATACCAGTTAGAGACTATTTCTGAGAACATTCGTCTTTTTGAGTGCATGGGGGAGGGGGAGCAAGAGAAACTGAATAACTTAAGGGATTGTGCTGTACAATATTTTATGCAAAAATTTCAACTGAAGCCTCTTTCTAAAAAACACTGGCTCGTTAAGAAATCTAATATTGGTTGTAGTACAAACACAAAATGGTTTGGACAGAGGAACAAGTATTTTAAAACCTATAATGAACGGAAGCTGCTGGAAACCCTTTCATGGAAAGATAAAGTTGCCAAAGGATACTTCAATAGTTGGGCGGAGGAACATGCTGTGTATCATCCTGGGCAGAATTCCCTCTTAGAAGGGACTGCATCCAATCTTGAGTGCCACTTATGGCATATTTTAGAAGGAAAGAAACTGCCCAGGGTGATGTGTTCTCCTTTCTGTGATGGTGAAATTTTAAAGACCCTTAATGAAGCTGTTGAAAAGTCCTTAGGGGAAGCTTCGAGTCTGGATTCCAGGTTCATGTCCAAGCAGCAGTACTACTGCTGTCATATTTTTTCAGAAGAATTGATACTGTCCGAGTTGTTTAGCCTTACCAAGTGCCTTCAGGGTGAGCAGGTTGTAGAAGCCATCAACCCAATAAAGTGCCTAGTTGTGGGTTCACCGACTGTCTGTGATTTCGAAACGCACATGCCTCTGGAAGTCCGCCTGCTAGAATGCACTGAACTCATAACTTTCAGCTGTTCACTGCTTCACGATGGAGACCCAGCATACCAACATTTGTTTTTGAATTGCCTTCTACAGTCACTGAAGCAACTTCATACAGGAGATGTAATGGTTTTGCCTATACTTTCTTGCTTAACAAGATTTATGGCTGGCCTGATCTTTGTTCTCCACAGCTGTTTTAGATTTGTCACATTTTCTTGTCCCACGTCCTCTGAGCCCCTCAGGACCTGTGCAGTCCTGCTATGCATTGGTTATCAGAACCTTCCCAGTCCAGTTTACCAGTATCTGCAGAATGTTAGCCAATTGTTGAGCACTTCGCTCCATTCTAATGCACCCCAGCAAGTTTTGCAGTTTGTGCCAATGGAGGTGCTCCTTCAGGGAGCACTGCTTGATTTTTTGTGGGATTTGAATGCTGCCATTGCTAAAAGGCATTTGCATTTGATTATGCAAGGGGAGAGAGACAAAGTCATCAGCAGCCTTGAGTTATAAAATTGAATGTGTTATTGTTGAAGTTCAGTTTTGTGACTTACAGTTTCTTTTATTTCAACCCCCCCCTTATTTATTTAATACCTTTCATTTTGGAGAAATGCCAATTTTTGTATCAAAGGACATTAATTATGGAAAGTCATAGCTTGATCTGATCTGAAGGATATATGTACTGATAGGCACAGAGTTCTTTTGATAGGAACCATGCACTGATGTTATTCCACCTCTAATCATGTGTGACATTAGTATGTGCTTGGGGTGACAGCACACCTGCTTGCATATATGCAACTGAGTTGGTCTCATTTATCTGCTGGTAATTTGCACTTGTGTGTCTTCATCAGATTCCCCACAACCAATTTCTCTCATTGGCTGATGCTATTAATGATTGTTAGAAGTCGTTCATAAAACGTGGTGTGTGGCATCACCTCCTTGGCATCACTATTCACTTGGGAGCACTTGACTGGTGTGCATTTGTGGATTTCAGGGATCTTTTTATCATGTTTCTTGGTGTGTGCCGCTTATTGCCTTTAGATCAGTGGCTTGATTGAATCTAGTGTGCTCTTGAGTGACCGTTTCACTAGCTGTAACTATCTGATTAATAAGGACAGCTTTAAGCCAAAGCCAAAAGTCACTGTCCAGTGGAAAATTATGTTTGGTATTTTATAATGAAAAGTTTCTTTCAGAAATCTTGGCATTTTAAATGTCCAGTAACAACAGTGAATAGAAAAATGGTTAAGTTTTAAGACTTTCTGTGTAATTGTCTGTGGGTTAAGCTTTACTAATTTTTTTTGTGAAATTTTTTATGAAATAGCACTTTACTAAGATCCATGAAATAGTTGTTGTAGCAATTAAATTTGCTTTCTTTGAGTTATATATATTTAATAATATAATCAGCTTTTCTGGTAACCTGTTAATTCTTAATTACTTTGAAGTTCTATGAGGTAGATAATTACATCTTGGGTGAATTTGTAGGTATTTTTTATTGTTTAAAAATAAAAGTATTCTGTGATTTGTTTAATACATTTTTTTCATGCTCTTTGCTGTTTTCGAGTTCTATTGTAATTCACAAATAAAATCTTAAGCAGACATATTTTGTGTTTATTTTATTAAGAGATAATAAGGGAAGCTGTATATGTTGGGAACTTTTAAAGGAAGGTTTGACTGGAAGTTAATGTTTCATTTGCTTTCATGAAAATTTATTTCTTCAGTATTATGTTTATGAGAAATCTTGAGGAGAGAATTTGTTCACTTCAGGGGCTGAGGGAGAGGCAAGCATGACCTGGCAATGAGATGGAGAGTGTTTCTTTCTGAAGGCTCCTCATTTCCTGCTAGTGATTTGATTAGAGCAGACTGGTTACCAGCAGAGAAACTACTCTTAGAAACTGTTTTGCTGCCTTGTTAGTAATAGTGAGGTTTGTTTTACTTTTAAAAAACCATTTAATTAGCATATAGTTGGAAGTGTGAGTTTAGGTATTAATATTAATAGTAGATTTTTTAATTATTTTTAAGTGTGTTTTAGCATGTGCATATTTGTACAGGTGTCCATGAGGGCCCAGAGGCCGGAAGCCCGGGTAGGCCCCCTGGAGTTAGAGGTGATTGTGAGTCATTTGATGTAGGTACTGGGAACCAAACTCCAATTGGTCCTCTGTGAAAATACCAAGTGCTTTGAACTTCTGAGTTCCTAAAAGTTGCTTTTTAAGACCCTCACAGATTGAATATTATTCTGTATTGGAATACAGAACATTGGACTATGTTAAAATAGTTTATATAATCTTTAGCATGGTGTTGGAGGGTTAAAGAAGAATGTCTCCTGTAGGCTCTGGCAATACTTCATTCCCAGATAGTGGTGCTGTTTGGGGAGGTCTAAGAGATGTGGCTTGGCTAGAGAAAGGTTGTCACTGCAGTTGGGCTTTGACATTTCAGTGAGCAATTCCCAATTTGCTCTCTGCTTCCTGCTTGCTGTAGATGGCAGCTCAGCTTAAGGCTCTAAAGGCCAAGCTTGCTTGCTGCCCCAATTCCCTGCTGTGATGGTGATGGACTCATACCTTTTTGGAACTGTTAAGTTCAAATAAACTCCCTGACAGTCATTTAAAGTTGGGGGGTTGGGTGTGAGAGAGAGACAGAGGAGGTAGTTGTGTTGGTGAAGGGCTTGTTTTTACCAGTGTGACCCAGAACCCATATTAAAAGATGGATGTGTGGCATGTCCTTAGAACCTTAGCTTTGGGGAGGCAGAGTCTGGTGGATCTCTGGGGCTTGCTAGCCAGTCATCGTAACCCACGAGGTGAGCTTGTAGGCCATTGAGAGGCCTGTTTCAAAAAGAGTAAGAGACAGCTTCTGAGAAACCACATGGTGGCTCACAACCATCTATGATGACATCTAGTACCTCTTTTGTATACTGTATACATAATAAATAAATCTTTAAAAAAAATGACCTTTAAAATTGTCTGGCCTGCATAATCAGTGTGTGCACACCATTATTTGAAAAAATCCATATTCGTTTTTCCTATATTTAAAGATTCAATTATTCAATAATAGGCTTCCCTTGCCTATTTTAACTGTAGAATAAATTTTGTGAAAAAAAATGCAATACTGAGATAAGGGTTAAGTATGGGAGACTGAGGCAGAATTACTGGCACAAATTTGAGGATAGCCTGGGCTACAGAGAAAGACACTATATTTGAGGGGAGTGTATTTGTTGGGTTTTTTGTTTGTTTGTTTTCTGAGACAGGTTTTCTCTGTAGTCCTGGCTGCCCTGGAACTCACTCTGTTAATCAGGCTGGCCTTGAATTCACAGAGATCTGCCTGCCTCTGCTTCCTGGGTGCTAGGACTAAAAGATATACTTCTCCACTACCTGTTGGAAGACACTATCTTAGTAAAGCAAAACAAAAATATTTCAAAGCCATTTCAAATTGAAAAGAAACTTCTATTGAAATAGTAAATGTTTTTAATTTTAAAAAAAGCTATAGATAGCTCATGTTATGTGTTCTTTTAAGACATGATTCAAAAAAACTTAACACAAAATTAATTTCTTTACATTTTGACCTAATTATGCTTTTCATTCTCTTGTTATTAAATCTCTTTAACATTTATTTTGAGCCAGTACAGAAAGTACACTACCATAATTTAGATCTGTGTCTCTAGACTGTGGGCATCTGAGGATGCTGGTAGTCTATATCAAGTAGAGGACTTAGAAAGTCTAAGAGCTTTATGTGACAACATGGTAAATGTTGCGTTTACTCACCTGCAAATGTTAAAGTTTCCCTGCTGCTGTTCTCCTGTAGATTATACTCTCATAAACTATGCCCAAGATGTTTCAGTAATTTTCTTGGAGTCTTGATCATTGTCTTTTTAGACACTGTATTAAATTATTGTATTAAAAGGCCAATGAAGTATAATACTTGATTCATTTAGGCCAAGTGCAGCAGTCTTAGAGAATATCTATTATTTAATATTCAGCATTATAACAATATTTTAAATTTATGGCTTAAATTTTCTGTGATTTCAAGAAAACAGTTTTTTATCATTGTGGTTGTGCTTTTTAAGTTATCTAGAGACTTACAATTACACATTAGGTTTATTTTTTTATCAATTACAACTATTGATGTTTAAGTGATCCATTTTAAATCAATTGCACTAGTATTCTTTTTTAAAAGATTTATTTTTCTCTATGTGTATGAGTGTTTACCTGCATGTGTGTATGTACCACATGCATGCCTGGTGCCCATGGAGGCCAGAGGAAGGCATCCTGGTGCTGGGAACTGAACCCAGGTGCTCTACTGAAGCAGCAGATGCTTTTAACTGCTGAACTATCCCGCCAGCCCCTATAATTTTTGATGTCCAGACAGTCTATTTTCAGTTTGGAGGTGTAAAGGAAGGGCTTCTCTACTTCCAAAATACAAGGACAGCATTATTAACTTTTCAAATCCTTTCTGTTATGATAAAAGACAGGTAGCCTTTCAACTAATGTCACAACACATCTGATATAATACATTTTTCTTTCTTTCTTTCTTTCTTTCTTTCTTTCTTTTTTTTTTTTTTTTTTTTTTTTTTTTTTTTTTTTTTTTTTTTTTTTTTTTTTTTTTTTTTTTTTTTTTTTTTTTTTTTTTTTTTTTTTTTTTTTTTTTTTTTTGGTTAAAATGCTCACAGAAACTGGCCTTGGGGCTAGGGGGTGGCTCACTTGGTATGAAGTCATGAGTTTAATTTGATCTTTAGAACTCACTTAAAATGCCTGTCCACAATGTAGCAGGCTTCTTTGGACTTCCAGCCCCCAAATCATGACACACAGACTTTTTTTTTTAAAGATTTATTTATTTATTTATTTTTATTTTACATACAGTGGTGTTTTACCCTGAAGCTAGAGTTACAAACAGTTGTGAGCTGCCATGTGGATGCTGGGAATTGAACCTGGGTCCTCTGGAAGAACACTCAATGCTCTTAACCACTGAGCCATCTCTCTAGTCCCCGGAGACTTCTTATTAATTATGAAAGGTCAGCTTTAGCTTAGGCTCATTCCTAACTCATTTTTATAACTTAAATTAACTCCCATTTTTAAATCTATGTTCTTTTACAGGCTTGGTTATTTTTAATCTGTACTGCCCACCTTGCTTCCTCTGTGTCTGGCTGGCAACCCCTTCTTTCTTCCCAGAGAGCTTCCTGTCCCCACAAGTCCTACCTAACCTCTTCCTGCTTAGCTAATGGCCATTCAGCTCTTTATTAAACCAGTCACAGTGACACATCTTCACAGTGTAAAGGACTATTCCACAAAATTTCCTTTCCTTTGTCTAAATAAAAAGGAAAAGTTTTAACTCTTAACAATGCAAAATATATACACAATAGGAACACTTACCAAGTAAAAAATACTTTTACAATGTCCAGTTCATTAGTATTTGGCAAATATAAAGATTCTCTGTTATCTATCTTCTCATGCTGAGTCCAAAGTTTTGTATCTAATTTACTTTCTATCATGACTAAAGGAAACTGTCAGTATAAATATCTAGTCTTCAACTCCATCAGAGACCCGAGAAGGATATAATATTACCTCAGTAAACAGTATAGAACAAGCAACTTTCAAAACTATGAAATAATAGAGATATCTGGCTATCTGGACAATCATTCCAAGGTTCCTCTGGAATGTTAGGGCATCCATCTTTGGCCTAAGGGCCTATAATATCTGACAGAATTTTCTGTGGAGCAGGAATTTTTGAAGGACTGTCCTACCTTGTCTTGGCAAAGTTCGGCAGATGCTATCCTTTGTGTTCTGCTGGTCCAATTTAGATAAGCATACTATCATCAACTTAGACAAGAGTAGTTTCTTGCCCAAATGGCTAGCATTTGCCACAGAGAAAGCAAATTCCATATTGAGGTTCTTTGATGCCCGTGATCCTTTTATAAAGTAGATTGGTGCGGCCAGGAGCAGATATGTCTCACTGTCATAAAAAATCCCATTATTAAAACATTAAAATGCCATATTATGTTGGTCTCTGAAGTGTTTGAAGATCATTTATCTACCTAAAATATATTTCTGTATGACCTTGAAAACATCTATAATATGACTATAAGTTTGATTGTTATAGATGACTATTAACCTATATTTCTTTATTATCCTAAGTAGCTTTCAAGGGCTTAGACTTTACATTTTAAAATGAGCTGCATAGGTACAATACCTTAAACAAGAAATAGAAACATATTATACAGTATAAAAAATAACTTTAAATTTTTATCAATATACAAAATTCCACACCAATATAAAATATTTGAGACTAAAGGTTCAAAAGTAGACTCACTGATCCACTCTTTCATTCCATCATTTCCATACTGTGTTCCCCTTTCCCTTCAGAAAGTGATTCCCTGAATCTAAACTTCTTTGTTTAGCTTTCTCCCTGACCATGACAGACAACAATTTGTAACCAACCCTCCTAAATGATAGCAAGCATCTATAACCTACTAAACAACCAAAAACTACCTTCTCTACCTCTTGGGAATGTGGGCATTGTGTTATCTAGACTGTGTCCTGGTATTTGGGGGTGATGGCATCTTTGGGGATCCTGAGAAAGTTGATATAATGGTCAAGTCCTGGGAGAGCTGTACAGAATATTTTTGTCCAATCTCTGTGCATTGGGAAAGTAGGAGGTCCTGGCTAGAACAGTTTGTGAGTCTGGACCATCTCAGCCAGCAGTCTTAAAACTATTCTAAATGCAGAATTCTAAGGAAACTGCAACAGTCACTCTGAGAGGCTGGGTCACTTGAGCCACCTGTTTTCATTGGTGTCTGGTGCCCTCATTCGGCAAACACACAAACTTTCAAAGGCAACATACATATCTGCATTAACACAAGTATGGACTGTGCATTGTACACAAGCCAGCCAAAGAGGATTTTTTGTTTTGTGTTTGAGCAGGTAAAATATACGTCACCTGTCTTTTAGGTTTTTTAGGTTTATTTATTTATGTCTGTAGCCAGAATTTTCAGGGGTCTCCCCTAATCAAACTGAACTTTCTTTGTAAATTGGGTAGCATCTTCAGATTTTCCTTTTTTTTTCTAATTTAAGAATTATTTTTTGTTCATTTTACATACCAACCTCAGATCCCCCCTCCCACCTCTGCTTCCACTCCCCACCCCCAGCCTTCTGTCTTCACCCCCTTTTCTGAAAGCACTAAGTCTTCCCGTTGAGAGTCATCAAAGATTAAACCTGATCCTTTTCAACTTTTAACTTACAGAAACAAAACCATGCCTAAAGAACCCTGGCTGGTTTAATGTCCGCAGTCCCTCTTGCCATCCCATGTCTCTCAGCAGCTGTCATTCTCTGTTCATCAGAATTCAAAAAATTTAAGTCAACAAGACATCATATAGAGTCCAGAATACTGCATATTTTCCATCTTTACGTGGCTTATCCTTTTTATATTATAGGGAGAAATAAAAAATAAATTATTTTTTCTATGTCTATACCCATTTTCTTTTCTTTTTACGCCTACACACATTTTTTTTTAAACTTTATTTATTTATTTTATTTGCCTTGGTGTTTGCCTGGAACTGGAACTACAGACAGTTGTGAGCTGCCATGTGGGTGCTGGGAATTGAACCCGGGTCCTCTGGAAGAACAGTCAGTGCTCTTAACCGCTGAGCCATCTCTCCAGCCCTGCCTACACACATTTTTAAGCACACTGTAACCTGTTTGGAGGGGTCCCCCCCACCCCACCCCCGTTTAGTACTTGCAGTGTTCTCTGATCTAGTGTGATGAATCTTAAACTGCTATGCTGGTCACTATGTGGCTCAGCATAGTTCATGGTGCTGGAGGATGGCATTGGCAGCTGGCTCCAGCCCACAGGCAGTCTCTGTATGCCAAGCCTGCCAGAGAGACTGCAGTCAGCAGGAATCCATGATTGACTCTGTTCTGGAACTTTTTTTTTTTCCTAAGCTTTCCAGGCCTTATGTGGATACATGTGACTAGACATTGGGCACCGTATGTAGCAGGCTTTTTTGGATTGCCAGTCCTCAAATCATGACATGGAGACTTATTATGAGAGGTCAGCCTTAGCTTAGGCTTATTCATAACTAGTTCTTATAAACAAAATTAACCCATATTTTAAATATTTTACATGGCTTGGTTACTTTTGCTCTGTATTGTGCATCCTGCTTCCTGTGTGTCTGTCTAGGGATTCCTCCTTTTTCTTCCAGAGCTCTCTCTGTCCCAGGAAATCCCACCTAACCCTCTGTCTGCCTAGCTAGTAGCCATTCAGTTCTCTGGCCTGTATGGGCACTGGGCATGCATATGGTGCACATACATGAGCAACAAACCCATACATGTAAAATTAAAATTGCCCTTATGTAATATATGTAGTTGGAAAGGGAGGAGTTTTTTGGTTTTGGCTTTTTTGTTTTTGCTGAGGATGGAACCCAGGACCTTGTACCTGCTATGTAAACACTCTACCATGGAGTGCCCCAGCTCTCCCTTCCCCTCCCTCCCTCCCTCCCTCCCTCCCTCCCTCCCTTCCGTTCTCTCTCTCTTTTTCTCTCCTATCTTGACAGGGTCTACCTAAAGTTGCTAAGTTTTCCTTGAACTTTTTATCTTTCTGTCTCAGCCTCCCAAGTAGCTGGGATTATGGGCTTGTCCCAGGAGATCAGATTGGGAGACCAAGTGTAATTCTCATAACTTTTCAAAGTCATCATGCATAGTCTTTGCCACATCAAAACTTGACAGATGGTAGCTTCTTAAGTATTTGTTGAAATGAATCTTTGGTAGTTAAGGATGTTTTTTCATGCTGCTACTCTGAGATCCATTTGTCAACCTCACACTTTGGATGGATCATTTACCCATGTGATTTTATTTTCAAACTGAATTTGTCATTTCGAAAATACTGGTTTACTGAGTGATGCAGAGCTTGTAAATGCTGACATATTTAATTTTACAGCATCAAAATTTCCATTTTCAAACAATCACCACTGTTCTCATCAGTACTGCTGGAGGGTGGCAGTTTTCTAAGGTTCCCATTTTCACTTGAATGCTCAGATCGTTGTCATGGCAACCAGTGCTGGCACTTTCTTTGAAATGACAGCTTACTTTACCCATTTTTGAGGAAATGTTCCCAGCACTTCCTGAAGCTAGAGATAGTTCATATGTACTCTCAAAATGCATACCTTGGTGCTGAGGAGATGACCAATCATAAAGGGCTTGCTGTGTGAACTGAGGGCCTGAGCTCTAAACCCAGCACACATAAATGCTAAAGACATGCCACCAAAAGTTGAGACTTAATGTAGGTGAGGTCAGGGGTAGAGCTCAGGACTTCATATTTCTAAAAAATTTAGTCAAGGCCATTTTTGAGTAAAAATACCCACCCTTCTTGAGTACCTGCTGAGACATCAGCTATTCTGCCTACTCCAACTTTTGCAACAAAAGTTTGACCATTATCTTGTGAAAGATGGAATAATATGTAAGTCTTGGTGCTAGCAGGAAGATATACAGACCTTGAAAGAGTTCAAGGGACTGATGGTCTGGTGTTTCCCTACTGTACCTGTTCTGGACCTCTCCCCTGCCCACTTCCTTCTCCTCCCCTCCCTTCACCCCTGCTCTCTTTTCTGTACTCTGAAATAGCTTAGTATTCCCATCATCTGATCTTTGAAGGTTTGGTGAACGCATTATGAAAATAGCACAGTGTGCTGAGCTCTGCAGTAAGTGCTCCCTAGCCCCCTGTGCTGTGCTCTGCAGGAAGTGCTCCCTCACACCCTGTGCTGTGCTCTGCAGGAAGTGCTCCCTCACCCCCTGTGCTGTGCAGGAAATGCTCCCTCAGCCCCTCAGCCTCTCCAGAGGCTTCATCTGTTCAGATCGTCTGACTTCTTGGTGTCAGTTTTGGCAGATAGTCCTAGAATGTTTATTGGATGTAGATTTTCACTTTTCCCTGTTTATTGAATTATGTGATGCCATCTCATGACTTGATTGTATTTCTGTATTTTAATCATGTCTCTTTTGTCATATATCTGTGGTTTTCTCCATCTTTAAAAAATGAACTCTTTTGACTACGGTGATCAATTTTCAGCGACTTTCATCTTCATTAATTCCTATTACTTTTGTTCTCTTTTTCCAGAACGTTTTATGTTGATGAAGTAGTCAGTGTATCTACTAGTAGTAACAGACAACATAAAAAACATTGCTGTTATGTTCTGTCATCGTTGTATTCTTTGGCACACTGAGGATTGAGCCCAAAGCCCATGCATGCCTGGCCAGTTGCTTGCCACTGAGCTCCATCATCAGTTCCTGTTCTTTCATTCTCTAGTGTTCATTCTGGAGTGAAGAATATCTTTCTTTTTAAGATTTATTTATTTATTATGAATCCAGTATACAGAAGAGGGTACCAGATGTCATTATAGATGGTTGTGAGATATTATAGATGTGGATGCTGAAAATTGAACTCAGGACCTCTGGAAGAACAGTCAGTGCTCTTAACCTCTGAGCCATCTCTCCAGCCCCATGAAGAATGTCTTTATCTGACTTTTAAAAATACAGTTTTCATCAGACATCCTGACTTGCTCAGTTATTTAATAGACACTACTGAATTTTTTACATAAACTTACAACTTCCTGCCTGCTATTTCCAAATAGGCGTCATATATGCATTTCATTCCATTGGTTGTTCTTTCTGGGATGTTAGTTGTACACCAGAGGGTTTCTTTGTTAAAAAATGGACATATTATATAAGAAAGCATAGCCTGGGGTACATGAATTTTATATTTGTAAATAAGCACATTTAACAATTCTCTGAACTTTTAGACATAATGTAAATAATCAAGATAGATAAGCTTGGGGTTCATTTCCTTGTCTATATTCAGTCTACCAAAGGCTTCCAATCCTATGTTAGAACGTTGCACTTTAGCATGAATGCGAATTTCTCAACCTAAGGTGTAATATTAAGTTTCTGGCCCAGCCCAGTCTCAAGGTCCAGACCTGTCCACCACTGCTTAGGCCCCCAAATGACTCAGACGCTTATATTAATTACATGCTGCTTGGCCTATGGCTCAGGCACATTGCTAGCTAGCTCCTGCATCTTAATTTTACCCATTTCCATTAATCAGTCTTGCCACGTGGCCCGTGGCTTACCTGTGTTACTTTTACATATTGATGCTGGATGGTGTCTCCTTTGACTCCGCCCTCCTTCCCCTATCTATGTTCCAATTTTCCTGCCTACTTCTAAGATGCCTGCCATAGGCCAAGACATCATAGCATACAGAAAAACTTCACTAGGGATATTTTCTCAATGCCCAACTCACCATTGGCTTTATGCTTTCTTCTCTTGCGGTCACTCTGATGCTGACTGTGTGCCTTTGTTTACATCTGCTCCTCTCACAATGGCACTTTGTCACCTGATGCATTTCATTCTGGTGGTATTACATGAGGGAGGAGGTCTGGGTCTGTGGGTCTCAAGGTTTTGATGATCATATTTGTCTTCCTGTCCCAACCCAACCAACCCAGTGGTAGTTCTGGACAAAAGTATGTAAGCCAGCTCCTTCTTGAGGCATGGAGGGCCATAACTGTTTTCTTCCACATACACAAGGGTGTTTAGCACTGTCCTACAGTTATCTTGTACTCCCACTCTGCTGAGCCTTTTTAATATGGAGATGGGGAGGGTGGAGTCCATGCTCTTTCCATAGCAGATGTTCCCTTTCTGCCCACAAGTTGTTAGTTTGTTTTCCAGGACTCTGGCCATGTTGTTTGTCCAGTGAAGCTTGACAGTGGTATGAACTTTATGTAGCTACATGAACAGCCTCTACCATTTGTTAGGATTATAGATGAATCCTCCTCCCTGCACCCTATGTCTCCCTATCTCTCCTCAGAGAACTAGTTTTCCTACAGGAAAAGTTTCTAAGTTATAATTTAATTTTTTAAAACATTGTTATGGTGGGATGGTTATTTCTAGTGGAATTCAGAAGCTGGACCCTCCCCCCTTGACCTTTAATATCTTTTGCTGTGATCATCTGGGATCCCACCAGCATCCTCATTCAATCAAGGTTGTCTGTATTAGAACGGGAAATTTTGTGGTCACCTGTCTATTGGACATTTGAAAACAGAACATGATAAGGTTTGACCAAGACCCTGTGTCAAATTTAGAGGGATTGTACCCTGGATAAAAATCAACTGTTGTTGAAGATTGTTTTGGGGATGGGGAAAAGTTTAAGTAAAAGACAAATCAACTATGGACTTGATATCATTTTAAATCCAATATATATTTAACTTAAATAAATATCTTAAATTTCTAGGTTATGAGTAGTATTTGAACATCAACTAGATATTAAAGGATTGCTATTTTGTTAGATATTATAATGATATCTTATATGAAATTTTTTTGCTTATTAGAGACTCATTCTGAGATATTTGGGATTGTTTTGGTTTGAATATAAGATGACCGCCCCCCCCCAAGGTTCCTGTGCTAATCTCTTGGTTCCCAGCTGATGGTGCTGTTTTGGAAAGTTCTGGAAACTCAGGAGTTGAGCCTCAGCTGAAGGAAGTTGGTCAGTGGTGTTTTACCCTTGAGCGGTGTCTTGTCTCTGGCCCTCTGTTTCCTGTCTGTTTCATTTCTTTTCCTATGATGCTTTGCCCAGGAATGGGGCAAAGAAGCTATGGACTAAGCCCTGTGTTAGCAAACTCTAACTCCTCATGTTGTTATGTTAGGATCCATCTGATCACAGCTATGCAAAGATTAAGAAAGGGTATATTTAAAAATATTCAAATACAAAAATGTAAAGGGAGAGACATATGCCTTTTATTTAATGGCTCCTGCAATGGTAATATTATACAGGAAATAAACAAATATATTCAGATTTCCAGCTTGCCAGATAGGTGGAATATAGTAAATACCATTTTTCTTAAACTGAGTTGTAACAGAATTGAAAACAGGATTTTGATGTTTATGGTTCATTTAACGTCATACCTCTTCAGACTGCTCTGGAAGGGATCCAGATAAGCAGAAGCAGCCACGGTGATGTGACCAGGAAAGAAGCACAAAATGCAGTTTATTTTCACTGAAACCACTCAGAGCAATGGAGAGTTTCAGACATAGCACTGTGTATAGTTATGGACATACCACCGTAGCAACTCCTGGTCTTCTAAAGGTCCCTTGCATGCTGTTCTTCTGCAAAAGCAAATCAGGAGACTTTGTAATATCCTGTCCACTAAAAGGTGGAATGACAAGTAGCCTTAAATCAACAGGAATAATTAATCATGGTTCTGCTTGTTTTGATGAGCATGCAGGAGTGACAAGTTAATAATAAATCCCAGCTTGTACTGGGAAGGTGACTAAGGAGGTGCGGTGGCTTAATTTACATCTATGGAAGGCACTAGAGATTTAATAATCTCTCTGCCTCATACATCAAACCAATACCCCTGAGGCTGAAAAGCAAAACACTTTAAATTGTTAATCTGAAAAGCAATAAAACCCTGTCTCAGGTCACAGATAAATTGAGTTTCTGGTGGTCTTGATAGACCCTTAGTGTGCATGATTTATCTAGATTCTAGAGCAATTCATGACCCCTGAGAGCTGTGGCTGCCCTAACTGAGCAAGCTGAGAATACCTTTCAAATTGCCAGCCTTACCAGAAGATCTAAATCAGAAGCGCAGTGACTGGCCTCTGCTGAAGTCTACCCAGTGAATCACTGTACCTTCTTTGTCAGTTACACATTGGTACTACCCTAAACATGGTTTTTAGATGGCATTCTAAGTGGTTGTTTGCAACTGAGGCTTAGCCATAATTCTGCCTATGTAGTATATGTTATTAAAAGGACAGATGCCATTTGGACTGGTCTTTCTTGTCTTTCCTTTGAGACAGGTTCGTGTTATGTTGTTGTAAGAGGTTTCTGGCCTGGACTTTCTGGGCCTGAACCAGAAGTTTGACCAGTAGTCTGGCAGTCTGACAGACCCACAGAAACACACATATGCTTTCATTAATTTTATGCTGGTCAGCCTAGGGCCCAGGCATATAATTTGCTAGTTCTTTAGTCTTAAACTAACCCATCTTTCTTTTTTTTTTAGTTTACTTATTTATTTATTTATTTATTTATTTGCCTTGGTGTTTGCCTGGAACTGGAACTACAGACAGTTGTTAGCTACCATGTGGGTGCTGGGAATCGAACCCTGGTCCTCTGGAAGAGCAGAAGGTGCTCTTAACCACTGAGCCATCTCTCCAGCCCTAACCCATCTTTCTTATCCTGTTCAGCCATGCTGCTTGGTACCTTTTCTCAGCAGCAATTCCTCTTCATCTCCAGACAGCTCCGGCAACTCTATGGCATCTGTTCCTGCTCTGAGATGTTCCTGAGTTTTCTTAGCCTGGTAGCTCCACCCACACTTCCTGTCTGCCTTTGGCCAATCAGCTTTTATTAAACCCATAGACAGGACAAATATGTACAACAATACCAGCATAATCCCACTACATTATGTAGCCCAGGCTGGTCTTGAACCTCTGATCCTCCTGCTTCCACATCCCAAGTGTTAAGGGGAAGACCACCACACCCAATTTATGCTGTGCTTGGGATTGAATCCAGGACTTCATGTGTGTTAGACAAGTGCTCTACCAACTGAGCTATCCCTTTGCCTTTGTAATTTCTTAATATGGAATTTTTAATTAGCAAAAGAAAAGGGATACTGAAAGGAGAAATAGGCTTTCATAGCATGAGGAGCCATCTGGGGCTTAAACAACTTTTGGGTTCCCTCCCCTTCTTTTTCTTTAATTTATTTATTTTATGTACATTGTTTTTTTGGGGGGGAGGTTGCTTGTGTGTATGTCTAGGTGAGAGTGTTGAATCTCTTGAACAGGAGTTACAGACAGTTGTAAGCTTCTATGTGGTGCTGGGAATTGAACTCAGGACCTCTGGAAGAGCAGCCACTGCTCTTAACCTTTGTGCCATCTCTCCAGCCCCCTCCTCTTCATTTTCAAATGGCTAGTTTATGCTGTATACTACCTTTACCAATGGAAGACTTGCTCTTTATTGATACTTATGGAAAATGCCATTCTCCCTAGGTAAAGACTGGGTTATGGTGGTTTCCAGGGAAGGGAACTAGAGTATTACGCATTTGTAGGATGTTTCCTTAGGTTAGCTGCTCTACTTGCCATGATGCAATCACATGTAGTAATTGATCGCTGATCGTCCTGCTCATGCTGCTGGTCATTCCTGATGCTTAATGTGTTGCTGTAGGAAACAGGAAACAGCATTGTAAGTTGTTGGCATAGAGACCCATTCTTCTCCCCCTCACTCCCCTTAGCTCTCCTGACTCTAAGTCACAGCTGTAAGTGAGGTTGCATTTTTCTCTTCAGAAGTGTTCTGACTGCCCTTGAATAACCTTCAGGTAATAACTAGGTCATACACCCAACTCAGAAATAAGAAAACACCTGTTACCCCACTGTTCTTGGGGTGCACCCCTATCTTGGTCAGGAATTCAGGTGGGGCACATAGAAGAGGCTGTCGAGTAACACCCCTCCTGTAATTCACTTGGAATTCACTTGGCAGACCTCCATCAAATGCCCTGTGTTCCTGTGTCAGCACCTTAAATCCTGGGATGTAAAGACCACAGAAGCACAGAGGCGGAGTCAGCTCCTGTCTTTGCTGTAAGCAGTCCTGAGGACTCATCAGCTTAACACTATACAGTGGAGATTAGCTTTCTGTCTGACGGTAGAAATCTAAGGTCACAGGCTTGGCAGACTGACTGCGTTTCTTCCTGAGAGGTCTAAGGAAAACCTATCTTCTTGTTCTTTTTAGATTTTAGACACAATCTGTGTTTCCTGGCTCACGCCCCTTTTGTTCTTGCTTCTGATGTAACTGCTAGTCTCTCTTAAAAGGATTCTTATAGTTACATCAAGCCCATCTCAAAATCCTTAATCACATCTGCAAAGCGTCTTCCCATAATGCTCTGGGAAGGAGGATGTGATCATTTTAGGTGGCTGCTAGTCACAGAAATAGGCATGAACTACTCTGCTGCTCTGTGGCTGAATACTATCAAACACTTTAATTTTCTTGGACCTCACCTCTCTTATCTGCAAGATGGAGTAAATGCTACCCATAGCACTGTCTGACACATGGCGGGAGTCAGTGTATGGGAAATTTGTGACTTTCTGTTTTTATAACTCAGTGTTGAAAGCACATGTCCTCACCCCTTTGAGGACTCCTGAGTCTAGTGGAGACGGCAGTCTGCGAATGAACAACCGTGAGTCAGTGTGAAATGCTATGACAAGGGTTATATTGGTCTCAGGCCACATGAACCTCCTCAAATGAGAATGTATGTTAGTTAGGGTTCTCTAGAGGAACAGAACTTATAGAATGAACATGTGCTTTCTATATATAGAAAGAGGATTTATTAGAGTGTTTTACAGGCTGTGGTTAAGCTAGTCCAACAATGCTGTCTGCCATTGGAAGGCCCAAGAATCTAATAGTTAGTTGTTCTGTCCACGAGGCTGGATGTCTCAGCTCACAGAGTATCTCAGTATACATCAGAATTCTTAAGAAGTAGACCCTAATGCCAGCGTAGAATGGATTTGCCAGTGAGAGCCAGAGGAAGCAGATGAGCAAGCTTCCTTCTTCCCTGTCCTTTTTCTAGGCTGTCAGCAGAAGGCGTGGCCCAGATTAAAGGTGGATCTTCCCACTCAAAATATCTGGACCAAAGGTGGGTCTTTCTAGACTGGAGAGATGGCTCAGTGGTTAAGGGCACTGGCCACTCTGGCTGTTATTCCAAAGGACCCGAGTTCAATTCCCAGCAGCCACATGGCAGCTCACAACTGTCTGTAACTCCAGTTCCAGAGGGTCTGGCATCTTCACACAGACATACATGCAGGCAAAACCCCAATATACATTTACAAAAAACCCTGGGCCTTTCTACTTCAAATGATTTAAGTCAGAAAAATTTCCTTCACAGATGTAGCCAGCCACTGGGGTTTTAGTTAATTCTAGATATAGTAATGGTAACAACTGAAAACAGCCATCACAGCAAAGGTTTCCTGAAGGTATTGCAGTCAAGAAATGTCAGGTACCAGAAGGTCATTTATTTTAATATTGATGAGGTCATGCCTTCACTAAGGAATAGAAAGTCATTTCCTAGTCTTGAAATAGTGTTTAATTTCCTTGGGTTTAGGGCATATGTATTTTAACAAGTCAGAGCCTCACAAGGGGATGACCATGTTGAACTGAATGGTAAAGGAGATGATCATGGATATTTGGACAAAACTGCAATTTCCTGTCTCTCCTCCTCTTCCTCCTCCTTCCTTTTTCTCACAACCTCCCGCCTCAGGGGAGGAACAGAGCCCATCTGATTACAAACATTCCGGGTTGTTCAGTGGGTCACATTTGTTGGTGACCAGCACACCGTGGGGCTCTGTCATCCAAGGCCTCTCAATTGTTGGAGCTTGAGTGGTGGGTGCCAGAGCCTGCTTAGTTCTCCAGCGCCTTCACTGTTCTGTCTGCCTTGTTTGCTGACTTGGTCTTCATTCTACTTGATCCCAATGCTACATATGACACAGGTTCTTCACTTGCCTTCAGAAAAGCCACTGTCTCCTGGTTTGTTCCCATGTCCTGTCTACTTCTCCGTCATCTCAGTAGCTCATTCTCATTTCCTGGATGGTACTGGTTAGTCTTATGTCAACTTGACACAGGCTAGAGTTATCTGAGAGGCGTTATCAGAGTTTCTCAACCGAGAAAATGCCTCATAAGATCTGACTATAATCAGACAGTTTCTTAATTAGGGATTGATGGGGGAGGGCCCAGCCCATGGTGAGTGGGGCCATCCTTGGTCTGGTGGCCCTGAGCTCTATAAGAAAGCAGGCTGAGCAAACCAGGATAAGCAAACCAGTAAACAGCACCCCTCCATGACCTCTGACTCCAGGTTCCTGCCCAAGTTCCTATCCTGACTTCCTTCAGTGATAAACAGTGATATGGAAGTGTAAGCCAAATAAACCCTTTCCTCCCCAACTTGCTTTTTGGTCAAGGAGTTTTGTTGCAGCAATAGAAACTTTAACTGAGTCACTGATTTAATATTAAAATGTCAAGGCTCCCCAAGATCTCTTCTGTCAGCAATCACTAGACTTTTTAAAAACAGATTATATATTTTCTATATACCGATGATAGCAAAATTTGTTTCCAAAGATTTATTTATTCTCATTTTATATGTGTATGTATTTTATGTGCCTGAAAAGGCCAGAAGAGAGCATTGGACACCCTGGAACTGAGATTACGCTGGCTGTGAGCTGTCATGTGGGTAATGGGGTTTGAACCTGGGTCATCTGCAAGAGCTGTAAATGCTTTTAACTGCTGAGCCAACGGTCTACTCTGTTTTCTATTATTTCTGTGACAAATGACTACAGACAGCAACTTAAGACAATACTAATTTATGATCTCACATTCCTATAGGTTGGCAGTCTCGCACAGGTGCCATTGGACTAGAACCAGTTGTCCCCCGGGGGGGGGGATTTCTTTTGGGGGGTTCTGAGAGAGACTCTGTCTCATTGCTTTTACCACTGACTAGAAGCTCCTAGTAGGTAGTCCTCTTCTCATGTCAGCAAAGTCTTATCTCTCTTCTCCTAATCATGGTGAGAAAGTCTTTGGTTTTAAGGGCCCATATAACCAGACTGGCCGCCACTGATAGTCCAGGATAATATCTCCATCTCAGGGCCTAGACCCTCAATTACATCTGCAAAGTCCCTTGTGCTGCTGGAGGCAATATCTCCACAGGTGCTGAAGATGGAGGCACGGTCATCTTTGAAGAACATTATCATGCCTGTCACAGTCATTACAATGTCTAGATGTCTATCTCCCCACTTTCAGGTCTCTTGACCTCCAGAACTGGGCATTCAACCATGCACTTGGCATCTCCAACTGGATATTTAATAGATATCTCTGACCTGCTTTGTCCAAGGCTGAGCTCCTGAGCATCTTTCCCCAATCTGCTTCTCTCACATCCCCCACCAGAGGTGACGGAATCTCCACATTCTAGATGCTCTACACCAAACTCTAGGGACTGATTGGAAGGATTTCCAAAGCTTGCATTCACCTAGAATGTAACTGTCAATCATCCCCCTGGGTGTGGCGATGCAAACATGGGCCCACCCACCCCTTTAAAGAAAGGGCTCACACGAGAGTGCCCGCCCCCTTCTTCTCCCCTTCTCCCCCTTCCCCTTCTCTCTGCCCCCTTCTGCCCCTATCTCTGCTCCCCGCTGTAATAAACTCTAGTGTGGTACTTCCGGTGTTGAGATTCCATTCACGCGCCACGTGCAAAAAACTAACACTGATTACCCTTGATTCCTCAATCGATAAGGGGAGGAGGGCAGCCCATCTTCTATTTCAACTTCACCAAGTCCTAATTTTGGAAGATAGTCACTACATTACGATTTTGTAGTTTCTTGACAACTGACACCATCTTGCTTTAGTGTCCTGCCATCTCCTGTCTGAATTATTACAGTAGTTTTCAAATTTCTCCAAAGTAGCAGGTTACATATGGCATTTTTATACATGTTTAGTTTCAGTTGATTCTCCCCCACCCCCAAACCCCATCCCCCTGCTTCCGGTCTTTCTCTTTCACTCCCATTATCCTCTCTTCTACTTTTATATCACACCCATTACACATTTAATCTTTTCACCTTCCTCATTTCCCTCAGCCTTAGTAGCTACCTTACTTCTTCACAGATGTTCAAGACACATTTGCATCTCAAGATCTTCACACCAGGTATTTCATTCTGCCTGGAAATCTCTCTCACCCTGCCTACCTTAGTTAGGGTTTCTATTGCTGTGAAGAAGACACCATGCCCATGACAACACTTATAAAGGAAAATATCTAATTGGGGTACCTTACATTTCAGAGGTTTGGTTCATTATCATCATGGTGCAACATG
The DNA here is from genome assembly GCA_004025045.1 of Sigmodon hispidus. Lineage (NCBI taxonomy): Eukaryota > Metazoa > Chordata > Mammalia > Rodentia > Cricetidae > Sigmodon > Sigmodon hispidus. The sequence goes on from PVIH01013367.1 coordinate 28,750, forward strand.
GTAACGTGCAAGAGAAGTCAAGTGTAATAGGAAGTGAACTGAAACACTGAGTGTGGCTTGACCATATACGAGATCTCCAAGCCCACCTCCACAGTGACACACTTCCTCCAACAAGGCCACACCACCTAATAGTGCCACTCCCTATGAGCTTATGGAGGTCAATACATTAAAAGTAACACACTTGCCCCAGGAAAAATCTCACTTCCTTCAAGTGTTTGCTCAGATGTTATTTTCTAGGCAAGATCTGCCCAGAGATGTTTTAATTAAGACAAACGACAGTTGTTCTGCTCTTTTCTGTTTTGTTTTTCTTTTATTTTATAACTTTTCTCATTTATTGTGCTGTGGTCACTTCTCCCCAATTGGAAAGTGAACTCCACAGAGTCAGGAGCTTATCCTCTTGTGCCCACAACTGTACATTAGTAGTAGGTATAGTGTTTGGTAGATACTCAATAAAAGGAGACTATGTATGAATGTGTCAGCTCTTCCTACATTCAGTGGTTTGTAGATTAGTTGTCTGTGTTAATATTTTGTCATAATCAAAATAGCTGGTAGAATCACCTTAGGGAAATTTTGATCTGCAGCGTTGGGGATTCAGTGTGGTTGCTTAGCCCCTGTATTTAGACAAAACTTGATGGTGCCAAGAGCATATGGAGGAGGGCTTCTTCACCTCACTGTGGCCAGGAAGCAGGGTGGGTGGGGATCACATTACCTCAAGGACTTTCTGAAGGACCCTGGGTTCTAAGGCTTGAACCGGGCATTCAGTTCAGGTATTCAGCAGAGCACTCTCCATGAGAACAAGGAACTAAAGTCTGTCCCAGGAAACAGAGTGACCCAGCCCAGATAGCAGTAATCAACTCAGATAGGACATAATGGTCTGGTCGAACCTATGACAAAATACCAGAAGTTCCAAGCAGAATAGCGGTGACCAACACCCGGGTGTAAAAGCCCCCTAACCAGTTGGTCTTAAGGCAACCCCATGACTACTGTGAGCAGCCTTATGACTTTGAAGTATGACCTTTAAAGTGACCAATCATGTGTTGCCCCAGTTGCTATGGTGATTTTATGGTTTTTAGCCTTTAAAAGAGATATGGGATTGCCCCTCCTTGCCTACTCCCTTGCTTCCCGAGGCAGGGAGGTAGCCCGTCTGCAGAGGAAATAAACCTCTCATGCTTTTTTACATCAACGGCCTGGAGTCTGGGATCTTGGGGCCCCCCTTCCCGAGGATAGTTCCCTGAGTCTGGGGTCTATCACTTTCCTTTGGGGAGCTACTTCCCCAACTAAGTTTCCACTCCTAGCTCCACAACTTCCTGAATTATCATCATTAGATTTGGATCCAGTATTCAAAACACAAACTTGTAGGATTTTCTTTTTTATGATTTTTTAAAATTTATTTTTAAAAAGGGTCCTTTTTTCCATGTATTCCCCTGCTTACCCATTTTTTCCTCCTCCCAATCCCTCCAAGTCTGCCCCCAGCCTCCACCCACCCCATCCCCCGGTCCCCTCCCCCCAAAGGGCAAGAAGTTCCAAGGTGGGTCAGCTCAACTACTTCTTTGGTTAGAGTTACGCCAAGATACATATTGAATAGATAAGGAGAGAGAGGACAGCCTTGTCTTGTTCCTGATTTTAGTGGGATTGCTTTGAGCTTTTCTCCATTTAGTTTGATGTTGACTGTCAGCTTGCTGTATATTATCTTTATTATACTTAGGTATTTTCTTGTACTCCTGATCTTTCTAGGACTTTTATCATGAAGGAGTGTTGGATTTTGTCAAAGGCTTTTTCAGCATCTAAGGAGATGATTATGTGGTTTTCTCTTTTAGGTTGCTCACGTTATGGATGACATTCACAGTTTTTTGTGTGATGAACCATCCCTGCATCTCTGGGATGAAGCCTACTTGATTGTGCTGAATGAGTTTTTTGATATATTGTTGGATGCAGTTTGCCAGAATTTTATTGAGTATTTTTGCATCGATGTTCATGAGGGAGATTGGTCTTTAATTCTCTTTCTTTATTGCATCTTTGAGTGGCTTGGGTATCAGGGTGATTGTGGCCCCATAAAAAGAGTTCAGCAATGTTCCTTCAGTTTCTACTATATGGAACAGTTTGAGGGGTATTGGTATTAATTAGTTCTTTTTTAAATGTCTGGTAGAATTCTGCACTGAAGCTATCTGGTCCTGAGCCTTTTGTTTACTTGGGAGACTTTTAATAACAGCTTCCATTTCCTTTGGTGTTATAGGTTTGTTTAGGTCATTTATCTAATCTTTATTTAATTTTGATAAGTGGTACCTGTTCAGAAAGCTGTCCATTTCTTTTAGGTTTTTCATTTTAGTGGAGTATAGATTTTCAAAGTATGACCTGATAATTCTCTTGATTTCCTGGGTGCCTGTTGCTATTTCCTTTTTATTTCTGATTCTATTAATTTGGATACTCTTGAAGGACCCTGGGTTCTAGGGCCTGACCCAGGCATTTAGTTCAGGTATTCAGCAGAGCAACCCCAATGAGAACAAGGAACTAAAAGTCTAAAAGTCTGTTCCAGGAAACAGAGTGACCCAGCCCAGATAGCCATAATCAACTCAGATAGGACATAATAGTCAAACCTGAGATTAAAATATCAGAAGTTCCAAGCAGTTGTAAAAACCCCCTAATCAGCTGACCTTAAGGCAACCTTATGATTATAGTATGACCTTTAAAGTGACCAATCATGTATTACCCCAGTTGCTATGGTGATTTTATGGCCTTAGCCTTTAAAAGAGATATGAGATTGTTAATCGCTGCTACTCCCTTGCTCCCGAGGCAGGGAGGTAGCCCGCCTGTACAGACAAAATAAATCCTCTTGCTTTTTGCCACAACTGGACTGGAGTCTGGGTTCTTGGGGCCCCCACTTCCGGAGGATAGCCCGCCTGTACAGACAAAATAAATCCTCTTGCTTTTTGCCACAACTGGACTGGAGTCTGGGTTCTTGGGGCCCCCACTTCCGGAGGATAGTACCCTGAGTCTGGGGTCTATCACTCTTTCTCTGCATTTTGGTTAGTTTGGATAAGGGTTTGTCTATCTTGTCGACTTTCTCAAAGAACCAACTCTTTGATTCATTGATTTTTTTTTTGTATTGTTCTCTTTGTGTCAATTTTATTGATTTGAGCCCTGAGTTTATTTCCTGCCGTTTACTCACTTCTTCTAGGTGAGTTTGCTTCTAATTGTTCTGGAGCTTTTAGCTATACTGGTAAGTCTCTTGTGTGGGATTTCTCTAGGTTTTTCATGTAGGCATCTAGTGCTATGAATTTTCCTCTTAACACTGCTTTCATTGTGTCCCATAAGTTTGGGTGTGATGTGGATTCATTTTTGTTAAACTCTAGGAAGTCTTTGATTTCTTTCTTAATTTCTTGACCTAGAGGTGGTTTAATTGAGAGATGTTCAGTTTCCATGAATTTGTAGACTTTCTGTGATTTTTGTTGTTGTTGAACTCTAACTTTAGACCATGGTGGTCTGATATGATACAAAGGGTTATTCCCATTTTTTTGTATCTATTGATACTTGCTTTATGACTGAGGATGTGATCAATTTTAAAGAAAGTTCCATGGGGTGCTGAGAAATATGTATATTCCTTTGTGTTTGGGTGGAAGCTTCTGTATATATCTATTAAGTCCATTTGCATCATAACATCTGTTAGGTCCCTTATTTTTTTGTTGAGTTTCTGTCTGGTTTCACCATCCAAGGGTGAAAGTGGGATATTGAAGTCTACCACTATTAGTGTGTCAGGTTTGATATGGGGTTTAAGCTTTAGTAGTGTTTCTTTTACATATGTGGTGCCCTTGTGTTGGGGGCTTAAATATCCAGGATTGAGATCTCATCTTGGTGGATTTTTCCTGAGATGAATAAGTAGTGTCCATCCTGGTCTCTTTTTATTGATGTTAGTTTAAAATCTATTTTGTTAGATATTAGAATGGCTACACCTGCTTGTTTCCTAGGGCCATTTGATTGGAAAGTCTTTTCCAGACTCTTTACTCTGAGCCTGTGTCTGTCTTTGAAGTTTAGGTGTGTTTCTTGTATGCAGCAGAAAGATGGCTTCTATTTTGTATCCATTGTGTTAGGGTGTATCTTTTTATAGGTGAATTGAGTCCATTGATATTAAGGGATATTAATGATCACTGATTGTTATTTCCTGTTATTTTTGGTGGTAACTTGTGTGTATTTCCCTTCTTTGGGGTTTTCTTCTGTGGGATTATCAATTGCTTGTGGTTTCATGAGTGTATCTAGATTTCTTTGGTTGGAGTTTTCCCTCTAGTGCAGGATCTCCAGATGTTGATATGTGATGATGCAGTTTGTGTTTGGGGTGGGGTTTGGCCATGGGGATGTCCTTCTTACTGTGTTTTGCTGGGGATTGTGCTTGGGAGGCTCTCCCAGCTTTCTTTGGTTTAGGGTGGAGCTGGGTGCAGGTGGGGTGCCAAGGGCTTCTTTGGAGACCTTTGTTGGTTTTGCGTGTGAGAAGTTTGGAGTTTTGTCAGATGGATACAGAAACTATTTGGGAATCAGAATGGTTAGCAGAAATTGATTGAAGCACACCAAGCATGGAAATCTCTGAGTTCATACTAATATCTAAACATTATCATTAGGAGTTTCTCTGGCACCCATGCATTACTCAAAACATTGATAAAGGCTCTGAACCAAGCAGCTGTCAGGAGCCACATTCAGGGGAAATGCCTATGAGGAAGTTATTTTGTTTATTATATATCTTTTCTCCTCACTGGATATTTTTATTTAAAATAGTTTTAAATACATTTTAATCATATTCTTTCCCTCTTACTCCCAAATCTTCTTACCCTTCCACCTCCGTACTCCCCCCTTTAAAACAGAAACCAAAAACATTTTTAAAATCTTCAGACTCCCGGAAAGTGCCAGTCAAGTATAGTAAACTGCAAGAAAGCTCATGCCTTTGAGGTATAAAAAGCTATGTCACCAACCTGAGGTCCCAGCATACTTGAATGAATACTTTGGTGTGAACTCCCTACAAACAAAGACACTGTCTTAACTAACCAAGACATGTCATCAGACTTAGAAAACTAAACTGATGAGACACAGGTTGCCTTTCTTGTTAACTTTCTTTTGCCTTTATTTTAATTTCCTTCTCTGACCTTGACCTACTTGATGATCACTGGTCACTTGCTTCACCGACAGTACATGACTCTGGGTTTGTTTGATGTTGGGGAGGGTATGTATTGTATGCTGGTGTGTAAGTACAGGTGTGCATTAAGGCCAGAAGACACTAAATGTCCTGCTCTGTCACTGTCCTCTTTAATACCCTGAGACATAGTCTGTCACTGAACCTGGAGCTAGGTCTGAGAGCGATTCTCAGTGTTTCTCCTTTTCCTCCCCACCACTGCACGGAGCTACAGCCCAGTATGGGCACTGGGTATTTCAGCTCAGGTCCACATGCTTACATATCGAGCACTCTTCTCACCGAGCCCTTTCCTCAGCCCCTTGTCGTCTTCTCATGATTAGAGCATCATATTGAAGCTGTTCTCCCTTGAGCATCTTGTCAAGGGTGGATCATTTGGATAGCTCCATTGCTAATGATATTTATTTACTGCAGTCGCTTGATAAGGTCATGTCTGTCAGGCTTTGTCATTGTGAAGTCATCCTCTTCAAAATTAGCAGGTATTTTATGAGCATATACTTTGAGAATATTTAAATATTGTGTTCTTTATCCAACATTCATTTGATTAATTTAATCCATGAGCTGGACTCATGGATTCTCATTTTACTCAATGAATTATCTATCATCTATTACTATCATTATTTATTTTGATCCTCAACTATCCTAGATTAATTAAAATCCCTCGTGCCCTCTCAATTAGTCTGGCTTCTGAGTCTCTTTGACATAGTTCATTTTTGAAGACTTCCTTGCTTTTTGGCTTAATATATTTCAAATACATCTGAGACTTTTCCTTGTCTGAAACTTTAAGCCAGCCATTTTCCCAAGGACCTATTTCATTTTGGAAGAGACTAGGAGTTAGAATCCAAGGCCAGATATTGTTATTGGGGTTTTACTTCACTTAATCCTTTGTGCTCTTGGTGTACATATCGGAAATCAAAGTATATGTGTGTGTATGTGTGTGTAAGGTAATATATTGATCTTGTTTATGTTCTGGTTTGAATAAATACATTGGGGAAATTTGATATAAGCTGAAAATTAGATGATTTTAAAGACTTACTAGTTTTGTTATGTGGGATAAAGACATTGTATTTATATTGACAAAATCTTTCATAGAGAGGAAACTAACCTACAAATGGATTCTGTAGGTGGAAAGACTAATTTACTGTCCCACAAATACACACACACACACACACACACACACACACACAATTTCTGTGTTTGTGAATGTGTCTTTGTGTATCTCATGTGTGTGTATGTTTCTCTAGAAATCTAGAAGAGGGTATTAAATTCCCCAGAGCTGGAATTACAGGTAATTGGTTGCAGGTTGCCCAATGTGGGTGCTGGGAACCACACTTGGGTCCCATGCAAGAGTGGCAAATATTCCTGTCTGCTAAGCTGCCCTACGGCCCCATGCATATATTTGCTTTCTGAGACTAAACTCAAGATTTGTATATAAGCATCTAGACTGTTCATCTTCTATATGCAATGTTTAGAGACCATTTAGCCCAAATGCTCCCTGTTAAAATACACTTGTACCACAGCTCTTGCTTTATGAGGCCTGGGAAGGTTTTGACTATGTCTGGAGGCAATTTGTTTCCTTGCCTTTAGTTTGATTGCTGGTTTTGAGAAATCATAATGAATTTTTGTGACAGTATATGTGACATAGGACCAGTATATGTTAAATAGGACCACATATAAAATCTAGCTTTGCTAAACTGTTGCTGGAATGGCTAGAGGGGTCAGTGTAGACACAGGGACAGCTGTATCTCACCGGAGAGGGAGCTGGCCTACAGCCTCTCCAGAGAGCTGGCCTACAGCCTCTCCAGCTGTTCACTGCTGGAGCAGCCATCGCTTTCTACTGCTCATTAATGCCCAGAGCAGCTGTGACAGCAAGCAATTTAGTGCAAAATAATCCATCAATTAATCTCTTTGTTATTGGACATTCCAGATGCTATTGCCTTGGTTAATGCTATAAAGGGCCTGGGAATGAAATGTGTCTTGATAGTTCTGGGTGTATTAACATGATGGTTGTCCTGCCTACCCCAGCAGTGCTGGGAGCATACCAGAACTCCAGGGAGCGAGAGGGCTTGTCCCAGGCCATCTTTCACTCTGAAGAAAAGATCTGAAATAAACTGGTGTTAGGATCAGGTTTCTGATCAAGCTGGAGTAATTCCTTCCAAAAAGAAACATAATGAAAACCAGTGCCTGAGCACTGCCTCAGAACTGTCCGGGCAGCCAGGCTTTCACCGAAGCTGAAAACTCCCTTGGAGATCTCCGGCTTCAAACTTAATTACCACCTCCTTCAGCAGCTTCTTTTGCACTGCTTTCCTCCTGTCCCCTGGGATTTTATTCCCATATTGTTGCCAAACAGGCTTTCTCTCCCAAACACCATCTGCTTTCAGGATACATTTGCATCCTATTTTTCTTTCCTCAAGTGCTCCTTCCCAGCCTGTGTTTCCCCCTAACTAGACTGCAGCTACTCTGGGACTCCATGGGTTGATGGGAAGGCCACTGTGGCTTGCAGAACTGAAATGAAGTTAGAACCCAGAAGATTCTGTTTTGGACATGAACCTGGATGCATCCTTCCTAGACCTCAGGCCTAGGAACATATCTTTAAACATACCTTAATAATGAGGCCTAGGAAGATACCTTTAAAATATATTTTGTCCTGAAAAACAAACACCCATACCTTTTCTTTGTTATAAACCTCCAAGAATGCCAGTGTAAAGGAGGAATTAATCTCATTCTTCCCAATACCAGTTGTAATCCCCAGTGGTGAGTGGATCCAGAGTGTCCCTACACAGAGTGTTCCTAACAACTACTCTCAACAGTAAGGTATAGATGCTTGTATTTTTTTGCTATGAAGGTATCAAAATATGTAATAAGAATATAAAGCATATGTAGAAATACATACATATTTACTGTCAACAATACACACAGACATAGATGCACCTTGAGCATATGTATACAGACACACACGCAGACACACACACACACACACACACACACACACACACACACACTCATTCACGCACGCACAGAGGGCAGCTTTAAGGGTTCATTTTCTCCCTCCACCATGTGAGTCCCAGCGACCAAACTCCAATTGCCAGGTTGGCAGCCAGTGCCTTTGCCCGCTGAGCCACCTCATGCTTCACTTAGTACTTTACAACCTCACAATAAATTACAATGACAATAGATGGCCCACTTATTACTTAATATCCCAAGAAACAAGATATCGGCATGTATAAAACTTCCTAATAATTTAATATTTGGTATTCCATAGGATGAGTGAGACACTCATATACTTAATCTGTCACAGGCACACACTTATGATTTAAATGAAAATAACTTCCATAAGCATATATTTAAATGCTTAGTCTCCAGGGAGTGGCATTGTTTAAGAAAAACTAGAAGGATTAGGAGGTGTGGCCATTGTTGAAGGACATATGTCACCGGCTGGGCTTTGAGGTCTCAAAAACTCACACCAGGCCCGGTGTGGTATGGCTCTCTCTGCTTGCTGTCTGTGAGTCAGGATATAAAGCTCTTAGCTACTGTTAATCCCACTGGTTGACAACAAGACTACAACCACAATTTAAAGACAGATTGGAAGCAAACTTCAATTAAATACCTGCCAGGAGGATGGGCTCTGGCCATGTCCATGTCTGGGTTTCCAGAAAATGGCCATGAAGCCTGTTTTACAGGGGTAAAAAGGCAAAATCACAGAACCGCTGTATTTCCAATCAGGTCCAAACAGGGGCAAATTTATATCCTGACGTACTTCCTGCCCACGTACCTCCTGCCAACAGGTGATCAAGCATATCTGCTGCTGATGGGTCAGACCAACACAGGACACATGGAAACTTATTCTTATCTGAAAACAGGACTCTTAATGTACCTGCAAAGTATGTTTTTCCTGTTTTGGTTTCACACTACTGCTTCAGTACTGAACCCGTTTCCTGCCATGATGATAATGGACTAACCCTCCGAAACTATAAGCAAGCCCAGAATTTAATGCTTTCTTTTATAAAAGTTGCCGTGGTCATGATGTGTCTTCACACCAATAGAACAGTGACTAAGACAGAAGTTGGTATCAGCAGTGGAATGTTGCTATGATAGACCTGACCATGCTGTTGTTGGGAGGAATTTGGAAGACTTGGGGACTGTAGACTAGAAAAGCAGTTGAACTCTTTAAGCAGGGGTTAAAGGGCCTTCCTAGTAAGAACATGGAAGATAGAGGTGCTGAGGACAGAGAGGACTGACTACACAGTCCAAGCCTAAGAGGCTTCAGAGGGGAGGATGCTAGCAAGTGGCTTAGAGATCATTCTCGCCGGCTGGCAAACAAGGAAGCTGCTTTCTGCCCCTGTCCTAAAAATTTGCTGGAGGCTAAATAGGAGAATTTTGAATTAATGTTGTTGGCAGAGATTTTAAGACCCTACTGCTGAGTGTGTCACGTGGTTATTAGTAGTCACCCGAATGCAGGTCTACAATGAGGAGAAAAGGAGCTAGGAAATCTAATGTTGGAGCCAAGTTCTGTGCTTAAAGAAGCTTAAAGAAAAGCCTGATGCTAAATGGAATAAAGGGAATGGTGACCTCAAGGCAAGACCCCACCCAGCTAAACTTCCAATTTGTGAAAAGGAATTAAAGGAAAGTATAAACAACAAAGGAAAACATCAGCAACAGAAAGATTATACAAATACAAGTCAAGAAAGGGCCCAGGTTCCAATCCAGGAAGCAGAAGAATTTGGCAAATTGGATAGTGGTTCTGAATTTACAGTCAAGAGATTAAGAAATTAAGGAGTCTTCCTCCTCTGTTAGGGTAAGGAAAGCCCTTGAGAGGAGGTGTATGGCAGGCCAGTCCCTGCATGATGCCCAGAGAGGCCATTACATGAACCTGTGAAAAATTAAGTCCGAATTACATTGGAGACCCCAAGATGTTGAAGATACCGGAGTGATGGGACACCTGACCAGGAACACTGCAGACTGGGTGTGGAAGCAGGCTGAGAGAGAAGTGTGCTGCCATCAACAAGGCTAAGAAGGAAGTTGGAGATCTGAAGAATGCTTTTGATATCCGACATGGAAATACAAAATACAGACTTTGGATGGGTCAGGATGTAAAACCTGTCAGCTACTGCTCCAGCCTACTTGTTTTCTGCCATGATGATCATTAATGAACCCTCTGATAATTGATCTCCCAATTAAATGCCTTCTCCTATAAGAGTTGCCTTGGTCATGTATCTTTTACCAACAACAGAACGGTGAGTAAGGCAAATTTCTTTTCTATTATTTTTTTTTAAATTTTTATTTTATGTGCATTGGTGTGAATGTTCCAGATCCCCTGGAACTGGAGTTACAGACAGTTGTGAGCTGCCATGTGGTTGCTGGGAACCAGGGACCTCTGGAAGAGCAGCCAGTGCTCTTAACTGCTGAGCCATCTCTCCAGCCTCTCTTTCCTATTATTATTGCAAACATAACCCATTCATTGTTTTTACCTGAATTTCTATCTGCAGGAACATTGGAACCACTGCATTGAGATGCAGGGTGGATAAATTTTGCACATTAATTGATACAGATACATGTCATATCTACTCTCTCTGCAGTTATAATGAGGTAAATGATAGTGATGTCTAGTTTACAAAGTATTCTTATTCAACTCATTTAGCACTCCCAGGTATTGTGTAACAGAGCACCATGAACTAAGTATTGCTTGTCTTCATAAGTAGAGTGAGTCAGATATGAGGCTTTGGGGAAGGTAATTAGGGATATTAGCAAGTGATTTGGAATGCATTAGGTAAACATTTAATATGCTTATGAAAGAGACACCAGATGAATCCCCTGTTCCCCTTGCCTGGTGAAGACAAAGCAAGAATACAGACAACTAGAACATAGCCCAGCTGGACAAAGAACAAGAAGGAATCAAAGAGAGTGAACTTAGCTTAAGAAACTCCATTTTATATTATAAAGGTAAAAAATAAAGTTCAGTTTCACATTCCTGGCAGGGGCTTGCCCAGTTCCAAGAAAGAATAAGCTAAGCACTATCTAAGGACATCTGGCCTCGTGGCCAAACTGCAGAATGATCTAACCCTAAAGCAGTCAATCAAATACTAGTAAAACAGCCACCCCACCCAGGGGAGGTCCAGGAATGTTAGTTAAGCTGTGGGATGTCCCTAAGCATGAACCAATCAGCAGCACGCTTACATCCTTGTCCCCACCCCCCAAGTAACCCTGCCTTGTGGTTTTTGCCTTTAAAAAGCTTGTATAATTTAGGTTGGGCAACTCTTCCTTGCCTTGCTACATTGGGTGCCTGTGTCAGGTGCATGGAACGAGCTCCCTGCCTGGCTTGTATTGCGCTGACAATAAACCTTGCTGTTGCATTTTGGTCATCTCTGTCTCTGGCAGTCTCTCTGTGGGGTCAAGCTTCAGGCAGAAGGCAATGTTCTTTTCAGTTTACTGAGGCTCACTGATACTAAGAGATTTCTCTAAAATAACACAGCTTGGAAGTGGCAGAGCTGACCCCGGTTCTGTCTTTTATCTCCAACCTGTAGTTTTCTATCCTAAACCTACTGCCTCTTCCTGCAGAAGAATCAGAACTTCTGCTGTGATGGTCGAACAAACACAGAAGGAAAGATGCCAGGCTGCTGCAGTAACCCTTAAAATGCCCTGCCCTCAATTCTTGATATCTCTCTCAGCATCCATTACTTTCCATATCACTGTGGCAAATAATAATGATGTAAAATAAAAAATAAAATATGTGTGTGTTCTTGTGTATGTACACGTGGAGGCCAGAGGTCATCTTTGGGTGTTGTTTCTCAGGAACAACATGAAAGGATCCTGGAAATTCCCTTACTCCGTTTGTTATGCATTTACAAAATCTGTGTTTGTTTATTGTGTGTGTGTCAGAGAGACAGAGAGTATGCTCCGCACAGTGTGTAGCAATCAGAAGACAACTTGGAGTCAGCTCTCTCTCTCTCTCTCTCTCTCTCTCTCTCTCTCTCTCTCTCTCTCTCTCTCTCTCTGGGTTCCTGGAGTTGTCACACTTGGTGAGAAGTGCCAGCATCCATGAGCCATCTTTATAGCTAAACCTTAGTTGTGTTTGTATGTTGCTTTTTTTTGTTTTATGTACATTGGCATGAAGGTTTCAGATTCCCTAAAACTGGAGTTATAGACAGTTGTCAGCTGCCATATGGGTGCTGGGACTTGAACCTAGGACCTCTGGAAGAGCAGCCAGTGCTGTAACCATTTACCCATCTCTCCAGTCCCAACACCTCAATTCTTATAACACACAAAAGAAAGCAAGCTCTCAAACCATAGTGAAGAGCTGTTAGCTCTTAGAACCTCAACAGGTATTTCTGGAAGGTGTATGTCTATGTATATATATTGTATGAAGCAGGTTCTTGGGACCCCAGTGTTGAACAGGACATATACTATTTTAATTTTAACCATGTCATCACCTGAAGCCTTCATGTATGTAGAAAATTTAGGTAAACCCAACTCAGATCCTTCACTGTATAACGGGCTCAGTTTGCCTGTGAGAAAGGGATTTCCTGACACTTGAGATGTTCAGTAACAACATTTGGACAAACTTTGCACAAACTGATAGATTGATCACTCTGCATCTACCTGAATCCAGAGCCCTCACTGGTCCCATCGGACTATTTCTGCCTCTCACAGTTCCTGATGGGAAGGTCTCACATTTGTGTTCATGTGAATATTCCAAGAAAATGTCCCAGTGGCACCCGGTCTCATCTGAAAGTTCTTAATCCAGCTACTTAGAGAATACATTTCCCCCCTTACATTACATAATGGAGGCTTTTATATAAACATAAATGAAAATGTTTGGCCTGATTTGGAAATTTTTAAGCTGTATTCATTTTCTCTTTTCCCCAAGAACCTGAAAGATATAAGTCCACCGTCAATTACACGATGGCTTTTTCTTCTGTTGGAGTTCACCATTAGGAGCTAAACTCGGGGAAGATGGGGGTTGCTAAGAGCTTAACTCCTTTCTTGTTTTGGGGACATCATGGAATTTTCCTCAGAGGTCTGTGGTTTGATGCATTAACAAACCCCTCAGGATACAAGCTTTGCAAAGGGAATTGTGTGAGCGTCTTAAAAACCAAAGCATGCATCTTTGCTAACAGAAAGCATTAAAGATTCAAGTCAGATTTGGACCAGCGGCCATAGTAACGAGAAAGTTGTCAAAGCCATTCATCAGGAAGGAACAGGGGAAGCTGGGGTCAAAAGATTGGGACTGGGGTGTCCTAGAGTCTCAGCAGCTGGAGTCTCTTGGAAGTGGGAGCCTGTTTGCAGTGCAGGTTGGATGTTTCCCTGGCTTTTGCAGCCCTCTCATTTAGCATGCCTGGACCCATCATCAGGAGTGGGGTCAGTTGGCCAGGAAAGGGCTGAAAAGGTGTGTGTGTGGAAGATACAAGGCTGGCCAAAGAAGTTTAAAAAGTTAAAAGCTTCTAGAAACTTTAGCTTGTATCCCTTCTTGAAAAACTATGCTTCAAAAAATAATAATGAAGATAATAGCTAACATTTATCACATGCCTACTACATGCCACACACTGTGTTTAGTACACACACAACCAGGTGTTTGAGTTTATTAGGTATCAGGGAATTGTACATTATATGTTATATTATATTATACTATGTTATATTAGCACTACGCCCACTCAGAGAAATAAAATGAAAACATTCCAGAATTCTAAGTGCTGCTGCCGTGTGGAACAAGTCAGTTGTCACAGCATGGCCAGGAGGGGTCTCAAATGGAGCAGCAGGTTTAGTAAATTGGCTGCCAGTGTCTATTAAAGCTGATACCCTCTGGCCAAGAAGTTCCTCTTGACCCAGAAGTTGTGTATGTAGATTCCTAGATTCACCAGAAACTACCAGAATTGTTTAGAGCCCCCATCTGGAAGCAGCTCAAACTGCCACTGGCAGCAGCATGGATGAGCAAAGCACATTATATCTATAATACTGAGTAGTACACAGCATGAAAGTGGACCTATTAATGTCATGGTATGGACGAATCTCCTCGAGTCCTCACAGTAGGTCTTCAGTATGGTTTCTATTACTGCCTTCATTTTATCATTGCCCAAAGAGTTGTTACTTGCCCAAGGAAAGAAAAATAGAAAGCCCCTTAGCTGAGATTCAAACCCTGACAGTTGAGTTATTACCCTTACCCCTAGGTGTCCTTGCTCTCAGCCTCTGGCTATAGAAGCAGCAGGTATTTGGGATGTGTGTGATCTCTCAGCATGACATCCCCAGGAGAGCAGGATGGAGCTGGTGCATGCTTCTCTTGCAGGAGAAGAATATCAGCTAACTTTGATACCATATGCCAGGTTGTATGTGCTGACACGTTACCCAGAGTGTAATGTTTAATTTTCACAATGGCTGTTCCTGCAGATTCTGTCCCTAGAACTATTTTTTATAAATGAAGAACTAAAATGAGGAAGGATTTGTTCAAAGTCAGACAGCTAGAGTGTGGTGGAAGCAGGACTCAAAGCCAAATCTGGTGCCCAGAGTCTGTCTGTCCCCTCCATCTTCTCTCGCCTCTAACCAGAGCATCAAAGCTACCGGACACTCCTGCTCACAGACTTTCCATCCTTTGAGCTACCTTTGAGCTATGGTCCTTGTCAACAATAATCAGAGCTGGAGTCCAAACCATTGACATTTTAAGAACACAGTTGAGGCTGCATCTTTTTGGAAATAAAACCAGAAAAGTTTGTCAATCAAAAGTGTCAAGAGAGGTGCCAGACAGCTTCCAGCCAGCTGAGCGTGGGTTCTCTCTCTCTCTCTCTCTCTCTCTCTCTCTCTCTGTGTTTCCCAATATACTCTGAGACAGGCATGGGCTTGGATCTTGGGCTCCTGAGTGAAAGGCAGCCTGGATATTACCCTGGGTGTTCTGCTTCCTATATGGAAAAGGACAAATTGGAATTTAATTGTCCTTGGCCTGAGGGTGTTGGTAGAGGTACAAGAAGGTAAGAAAACTGGGCCATTGTTAATATCCTGTCATGATTACAGTTTTGTCATTTCCAGTGTGAGTCATTACAATAGCCTCCCACTAGGGCCAGCCCTTTTTCCTGATGGACCTTTTCACAGCTCCCAAGCTGTGAACCCTTCCCTGATATTCCAGGTGTCCCTTCCCCAAGCACAGAGCATCGCTGAACATTTCCAGGCCCTTGCAAATGCTGACTCTTGTGCTAAGAGCATCTCTTTCCTATTTGCCTCTGACCACTTCTCTAGATGAAATTTACTGTGCGCTGCACAGGACTCCTGGAATACCTTTCTTTTAGCCCATGGAATCCTTGGTATTACAGTGTACTGGAAATAGTTTACATCTTGTCTGTAGAACAGACTGTGATTCCTCATGGGCAGGAGCTGTGACATCCTCCTCCATCCCTGATGTCTGTCGATACTTGGCATCTCCAGGTGTTTATGGATGAATCCGAGAGCGCAGAGCTTGAAGGTCTGACTTAGATTCTTTTCAACCCTAATACATCCATCAAAAAAAATCATACTCGGGTCAAGGAGATGGCTCAGTGGGTAAAAGAGGCTTGCTGTGAAAGTCTCACAGTCCAAGTTCAGTTCCTGGAGGCCATATAAAAAAGCTGGATATGATAGCATGTATCCATAACCCCAACCCTCCTCTGGGGATTGGGAGTTGGAACAGAAGAATTGCCCTGAAGTTTGTGGACCAGCTAGCCAGGTGAACGCATCCGCGGATACAAGAGAGGCTGCTTTGGGAGCAGAGTGGAAGATGGGGCCTCACTCCTGAAAGTTGTCTTCTGGCCTTCACAGGCCTGTCATCTTATTTTTTTAAAAATTTATTTATTTTGTATACACATGCCAGAAGAGGGCATCAGATGTCATCATAAATGGTTATGAGCCACCATGTGGTTGCTGGGAATTGAACTCAGGTCCTCTGGAAGAGCAGCCAGTGTTCTTAAACTCTGAACCATCTCTGTTGTTGCTTTAACATCAATCTGTCTTCAGAAATCCCGGGATGGTTCCCAGTACCTACAGAGGGCAATGTTCTAAGTTCTTAGTGTGGGATTCAAGGCTCTTCAGTTCCAAATGCTCTTGTTTTCTGTGCTCAGTATTAGTTTTCTAGTTTCCCATTAAGTGGCTTATGGGAGTCTATTTATCTCAAGCATTAATTGGCATTTTCATATAGAGCAAACTTTCTCCAGGAAGTCAATAAAATGATGCATGCACATGTGTGATGTGCAAACCTTCCTAGAGATGAAGCGCTCTCTCTGCGAGTCATGGCTTTTGATGGGGAAAAAAAGAACTACCCATGTCCTAGTTTGGTGTCTGCCAACTTGCAGCATCAAATTAGCAAAGATGACAGAGAAAATGATGGTACCAGGACAGTATCTGGAAATATGTGTGGGTGCTTCTCTTTCCAGTGGCTTAAGACAGAACCTCTTTTATCTCACTGTTTCTGTGGATCAGGAAAGCTGGTATGGGCGCTTCCTGCCTCCGCCGGCTAAGGGCTTCTCACAGGTTCCTCCTCATCCAGGAGGCGGCTTCTCCATTCATTTTCTCATTTTGATCACACTTTCAAAGCTCTGATAGCTAAGCCTCACTTTCTTTAAATTTTCATAACATAGAAAACCCCAGTCACACTCCAGGGATGGCATTTAGATGTAAAGTTGGATTTTTAAAGTTGGATTTTTCCTTGCCTGGGATAGCCGGCTGTCTGTTTCATTAGATGACCCCTGTGCTTGGAGGTCTGAAAGGGCTGTGATATATTTTAATGAACAAAAATAAATTGCCTTTCAAATTCCATCTGCCACTTGTTCACACAAATTCAGTGTCCATTATTAAAGTTTAAAGGTGCAGGAGAAATTTGTGAAAAGCTTTCAGGCAGCTTGCTGATGCAGGAGCCAGAGACCCCTTTCTCATCTGCTCTCCAATACTACATGGGGAGAAGGATATGGATGTGGAGAGCAATAGCAGAGAGAGCAGGAACCTTGGGTCCAGGCATGTGCATGGGGGAGGGTTTAGAGATGTCACTGGATTAGCTAATCACAGTCTTTGCATGTTTATTAGTTATTAGCATGAGTTAATTGCTCATTAACTTGCCCTAGAATTTAGCCTCTTGAGATAGCAGGTATCTACATAGATCTAGAAGAGAAGGAAGTGTGCAAAGCAAATTGTCTGTGGAATTTTCTCAAGTGCTTAGGAGATGCTTTTGTGCTGAGCACTTCGTTATCTGTGAATCCTTACAAACTTACAGGATTGTTCTTTCAGTTTCAAAGATGAGGAACTGATGCTCAGAAAGCATGAGTGGCCTGACCCAAACCACACCACTGTCCTGAGTACCTGCCTGACTATGGCTAAGATCTTAGCTGAAATCATACAAGTCCAGCCCCCCCACACACACACACCTGTCAGAGCTCTGTCTTCCAGCCTCATCTCTCTGTCAATAAGATATGTTCATTCAATTTGCAGAAATAAATGTCAAGCTTAGAACCAATGATGAGAAGCCTAGTTATAAGCTTTTATAGGGTCCAAGGATAAATGTCCTGCACAGCTCATTTAACTACCTTTCAACTTGCTTATGACAGGAAAATATATCTTACTGCATGACCTGAGGATTAATTGGTATGTCATAACATATGTCTAGGTTTTTAAGAGAAGGCAAAAGCAGATTTTATTTTGGTTTTAGATGCATTTGAAATGTGATTCTAGGGTCTTCCAACAGCACATTCCAGTGATTATCTGTCAAGGGGAGAGGCAGGAAGAAGCCCTGTTGGGAGCTACCAGGCACTAGGAAGCACTCTAAAGCTGTTTAATGGCTGCTGAGATAGACTCTAAACAGCAATGGACATCTGCACCCGGGGCCAGGGACTGATTCGTGATATGATGCCATCCTAAGAATCTGTACTATAAGCATGAGAAAGAAGATTTAAGACTAAAAAGAGGATGAAGGACCAGCAAGATGGCTTAAGAAATAAAGAAACTTGCTACTGAGTGTGACAACCTGAGTTTAATCTCAAGACTCACACAATACAAGAACTGACTTCTGCAAGTTGTCCACTGACCTCCATACAGCCCTGGCCCTTGCTGCATAAGTGGATGTCTTAGCTAGGGTTTCTATTGCAAAGTCTACTTAACACATCCAATCACACTCAACTCTCCCATTCCAAAATATTCATGAGCTTATGGAGGTCATGAACACGAAAGTACGTCTTCATAAACTGGCAATCTTGACTCAGCCTGGAGTGCGGAGTCATTATGCAGGTGTGGTGACAAGGGGCTAGAGCCAAGTCTTTAAGAAGACGGAGGACAGACAGAGGCAGGTGCTGAGCCTGTGGTCTTCCACACTTCAATGGGCTGAACAGAAAGTCAAAGTTAAAAGCATCTTTGTTGCCCTCATCTTGCCATTAGACAATCTCTGAGGTTTGGGGGGAGTCTTCAGGCCCCCGGGCTCATTAGAAAAGCAGATGGACACATTAGAGGGGTTAATAGAAGCCAGCGATGATCTAAATAGGACTGAATTCTACTATCGCCAATTCTCTAGAGGTGGCTATGACTTTGAACATGGAAGGATCAACTTTTGAAAGAGCAAGAACAATGAGGGGAAATCCCAAATGATGTTAGGATTTAAGGAAGTGGTTCTTCTTTCTAGGGATATAGGAGGGAGACATAAAATTAAAATAAAATGGCAGTAACATTGCATAGCTATTTGTTAAGGCAAATATTATCTGCCTGACCTAGTTAAGGTAGTCATGACATTGGTAATATGCAAAAAGGAAGCAGTTCAACTTTTCCTTAAGTGTTCAATTAATGAGGGTAAAACTGGATAAAGAAACATTAGGCCAGATATATACATAGATGGACAGTGTGCAGGGTCTGTGTACACCTTTGCACACATGTATATTTCCAGATAGCCACAATGACGATGAACATATAAACTCAAAGCCAAGCGGAATGACATAACATAGTTCATCTACTTTGGAGTTCTCATAGTCTTGCCTTGTCAAGTGTCTGACCTCACCACTGAGCTCTTCACAAGCAAATTTTACTTTGCTCACCCCCAGAGTTATTCAGGGCCATGTGGGAATGAACCTTTCTACACAACGGAGACAGGGGATACTTATGCAAACTCCAACAGTTTGGTTGTAGCTGCGGCTTTATCGGGTGTTCTGAGGATGTTTTCCATCCTGAACTAACATTTCTTGTTCCATTCTCAGAAAACAGTTTTTATGTAGGAGTTCAAGAAATGAAAGTGTGGGCTGGAGAGATGACTCAGAGGTTAAGAGCACTGACTGTTCTCTCAGAGGTCCTGAGTTTGAGTCCCAGCAACCACATGGGTGGCTCACAACTTGCCCCAGAATTTAACCTCTTGAGATAGCAGTTAATGCCCCAGAATTTAGCCTCTTGAGATGGTTTCCCAAGACCAGAGCTTGGTCATTTTCTGCTCATATCACCTGTGAGCAAGAAGAAAGCATCTTGTAGATAATATGTAGCCATTTACTGTTTACTAAGTGTTCTTTCATACACTGTTTTTCAAAATGGTAGCAGTGTCCCCTTTGCTGGCTGGGCTCCTTCTTTATGTCCTACTTCTGCCCCATTTTATTAAGCAAGTGATCTCCTCACAAGTGGCTTCTTGCTGTGAGGCTCACCTTCATCAATGTACAGGTGACCCCTGGTTTGCCATTCAGACCTCACTGTCAGGTTCTTCAGAGAGGCTTTGGATTCATTTCCTATGATACCACTTCATAGAGATTCTCTGTCCTTTTTATTATACAGATGCTCACTGTAGAACGCAAGCTTTGTGAAGGCAGAAAGGCTGTCCACTTTATCTTTTTAAAATGTAAATTCCCAATGTTAGGTATATGTCTTAAGACATAGGATAATTCTTAAAAGAGGCAAAGTTAGTCCTTGATGGTGAAAAGAATCTTTATATATGTAAACCTGTGAGCCTAGGTGCTCCTTAATGTGCTCATACACCACAGACATGTATGTTACACTCACATGAATACATGCTGTTTTGGCTTGGGTTATCATTACTGGGATGAGACACCACGACCAAAAGGAAAATGTAGAGAACAGGATTTATTTTTCTTACATGTCCACATCATAGTACACCATTGAAAGAAGTCAGAGCAGGAACTCAAACGCAGCAAAAACCTGAAGCCGGAAGCTGATGCAGAGGCCATAAAGGAATGCTGCTCATTGGCTTGTTCTGTATGGCTTGCTCAGCCTGTTTTCCTATAGAACCCAGGACTTCCAGCCCAGGGTGGTAGCACTCACAATGGGTTGGGCCATCCCACACCAGTCACTAAGAAGATGCTCTTGGGGCTGGAGAGATGGCTCAGAGGTTAAGAGCACTGACTGCTCTTCCAGAGGTCCTGAGTTCAATTCCCAGCAACCACATGGTGGCTCATAACCATCTATGATGAGATCTGGTACCCTCTTCTGTATACTGTATACATAATAAATAAATAAATATTAAAAAAAGAAGATGCCCTTACCAACAACCCAGTCTCAGGGAGATATTTTCTCAGTCGAGGCTCCCTCCTCTCTAGTGACTCTAGATTGTGTGAAGCTGACATAAACTAGCCAACACACATGCATACAAATTTACATACTCAGTGAAGTATAAATGTACATTTAGTAAATAATGGCATGAAGTACACATGGAGAACACAATGAAGATGAGAATAGCTACAAGGAAATAACAAGGGCTGAAGAGACTACCTTGCATCACAGAATAGGGCCAAACACATAGTGGGGTCTAAAATAACATCCCTTAGTGACTACATAACTCCTATTAACTGCAGAAATTCACAGAGCTGAAATGACTGGCCTCAGAACATCAAATTAATAAACAGTAGACCTGAATCTCTAACCTATTTATCAGGTCCTGTGTTTTTGATTCCTAACTGCTCATTCAATGCCCAGTGCAAGCTTCTTGAATTGGAAAGTATTAGACAGATCCACAAGAGGAAGCAAAGGAAACACATTTTCTATGCAAAACAGCAAATGATCTTAGGAAGTCATTTCATTCAGAAGAGTCCAGCTAATCTTCCCCCAAAGAGCATTAATGATGTGTTAGACATGACTCATCTTAAGCATGAAAATGGCCTCCATCTCCTCATGGAAAAATCAAGCTGGAAGGGTGGGCAATATTTTCAATGTCTTATTATTTCACAGCATCAAAGGGCTGCAGGGAAAACTAACAGCTTCATTTTTAAAGCGGCTTCGATATGTATTCATGTACAAACAATTTGGTGCCCATCAGCCCTCTTGAGCCTTGGGTTTTCATTGGCTCTCCTTCCCTTATTGATTCTTTCCCATTGATTTTTTTTTAGAAGCACTTGCTTTTTATCACTGCAATGGCTGGGAACCCAGCTTTGAGCAGATTTGGTGTCACTGGATGAAGTATAATAATCTAATGTTAAAATTGTGATCCACAGCACATTAGTTGCTCTTCTGCAGTATCCATCAGATGTTGCTGCGTTGCCCCTAAAATCTTGACCTATCCCAGGGTGTCCAGGATGCAGTCTGGGGACAGTGACAGCAGATCAAAGCATGGCAAGGCATGATATGATACTGGTTTGTGGTAGAACCATGGCAGGGAATTGGCGGAGCATGGTAAGTTCTGAATAAATGTTCATAGGTGAAAAAAATGGATGCAGAGAGAGCTCATTTTAAGATGTTGAACCAGGAGCTGGAGGGTTAGCTCAGTGAGGAAGGAGCTTGGTGTGCAGATATGGCAACTTGAGTTTGTTCTTCAGAACTCTTCAGAAGAAACAAGACATTGTGATGTGTGCTTGTGATACCACACTGAGGAGAGACACACTCTGAAGTTCACTGGCCATCCAGCCTGGACCCATTAGTAAGTTCCATGCCAGTTAAACCCTGTCTCAAAAAGCAAAAGAGATGGGCAACATCTAAGGAACAGCACCTGAGGTTGACCTCTAGCCTCTGCATGTATCTACACATTTGTATACATACCTGCATATCCCCGCCACAACATACATGCAGCATCTTCTTCTAGTCTCCACACAGCCACATTTTATCACTTTTCACTTTATCGCCATGATACAGGGTTTCCCACTCATAGAATCTGAAGTTAGCCAACTCCAGCAATCATCCTGCCTCTGATTCTAACAGTGTTTGGTTTATAGGCTCATGTGACCAAGAGTACTAATTAAGACAAGACAGAACATAGGAAGGACCATGGAGGTCAGGCTCAACATTGCAAGCCTCCCCCTTCTTTACCAATCTTCTGACGGTGGCTGCCCCACTTTTGCAGAAGTGGGGGCTGCAGCATAGAAGAGTTTTAGCAGCAAGTTCTGAGAAGTGACAGATGGTGGAGTCCACATCAGCTCTTTTCTAAGATCAATCATGGCCCATACTGGATAACTGCTATGTTGTAAGAGTTTTGTACATAATTCATTTCTAAGATGCTTTCCATGGTTTTCCTAGTGTTTATCTGCCAAGTTCTTGCCCAGATCCCTCTTTTGCTTGGATAGGATTTGTAGAATAGAGGCCTCCCTGGCATCTGGCTTACTTAACACTTTCTATCTGAAGATGGCTCAGCCTTGTAGACTTTACTGCTTATTGGCTCAATTAAATGTTAACACCCTGGGGCTGGAGAGATGGCTCAGCGGTTAAGAGCACTGTCTGCTCTTCCGGAGGACCCAGGTTCGATTCCCAGCACCCACATGGCAACTAACAACTGTCTGTAGTTCCAGTTCCAGGCAAAACACCAAGGCAAATCAATCAATAAATAAAAGTGTTTTTTTTTTTTTAAAAATGTTAACACCTTAGCAATAATGAAACACTGGGCTCCTGTGTTATATTTAATCCAAGCACGATGTTTCTGAGGGGTCTGGTTAAGGATAAAGTTTGTATCCTTTCCATTACATTCTTTACTTAGGGGAGATCAAGGGAATAAAAATCATTCACAAATTTTATCTACCTTTTAATTACATCATCAGCCTTTAGTGGGATGTCTCTTTCTATCTGAGTCTTTTAGGTTTCATGTTTGTTTTGCCCATGTTTGCCTGCCAGTCTATCTGGTGCTAGGAGCGTCTTTCAGCTCAGGCTTCTGTCATTGTGCATTAGATGCAGATGGCCCCCGAGGAGCAAGAGCTTCAGAGTGCCACTGTCTGCTCCTCCCAGCAGACACAAAAATCCCTCTGGGAACAGGAGATTGTCTGTGGTCTGAGGCTGAGGTGTCCTTCAACTTTATGTAACTCATTTCCTTGCTGGAGGAAGAATATGCACTTTAGTCTCCAGCATTGCACATCTACTGTACTCTTCAAGATGAACACAGTCCTGCCCATATTTAAAGCCTAGCTCTTATTCTTTATGTAACCTTCAAGTCGAAGTAATGTGACTTGTGGGCTGTAATCATAACGCAGTTTTACTTTTGTCTTTAGTATTGCTTCAAAGTTTCTTTGTGAGGCAAATTATTTCCCTTCCCGTGGACAAACACAATCAGATGCCAAGACATCTATGGACCCTCCTAAGTGTCAAATAAATACAATTTAATTGAAAGTTGTGAGCTAGGAGTGGTGGCACATGCTTATAATTCCAGCAATTGAGAAGTAAAGGTGAAATGATCAGGAGTTCAAGGTCATCCTCAGCTACATAGTGAGTTCGAGAGCAGCCTAGACTACATGAGACATACCCTCCTTCAAAAGAATCAAAACCAAAGAAAACAAAAACTAAGCAAAAAATGTGTGACTTCTCTTTGACCTTTAATCTGTTGAAAGCAGGAAATGTGCAAGGAGGAAAGGCAAGTGTATGATTAGTCAGGGGTCTCTGAAGGAAGAGAACTGATGGGATATATACATACACACATATATATGTATAAAGGGGATTTATTAGGATGACTTACAAGCTGTGGTCCAGCGAGTCCAGCACTGGCTGTTTACTGACGGAAACTCCAAGAATCCAATAGTCTCAGCCCCATGAGTCTGGATGTCTCAACCAGTCTTCAGTAGATGCTAGAAACCTGAAGTAGTAGGCTTTAATGGCAGTGAAGGAATGGATTTTACACACACACACACACACACACACACACACACACACACACACACACACAGAGAGAGAGAGAGAGAGAGAGAGAGAGAGAGAGAGAGAGAGAGAGAGAGAGAACACTTTTCCTATGTTCTTTATATAAGCTATCACCAGAAGGTGTGACCCATGAATCTTCCCAACTCAAAAGATCTGAATTTGGCTGG
Source organism: Sigmodon hispidus (assembly GCA_004025045.1). Lineage (NCBI taxonomy): Eukaryota > Metazoa > Chordata > Mammalia > Rodentia > Cricetidae > Sigmodon > Sigmodon hispidus. The sequence goes on from PVIH01013367.1 coordinate 53,107, forward strand.
GTTGGATCTTTCCACGTTAAATGATTCATTCAAGAAAATCCCCAGCAGCATGAGTTTTAGTTAATTCTAGATATAGTCAAGTTGACAAGAGGAATCATCATGGGGGCATCCTCCCCCCTTGGCTCACATCTGTCCCCACAGCTGGGAGGAGAGAAGTTTCTTGTCTGACTCTTCTGTGGTTAAGGGATGTGTCATTTTCTTAAGAGTCCTTCTAGAAGCTTACCCCCATAACTAGGAAACCATTAAGAAATGAGGTCAGATAGGCCTCTTGTCTGGCTGGTGCTTTGCAACTCCTGAGGACTTGATAGTACCTTCAAAATGTCTTAATATTTGTGCTTCTGTAACAAAATACCTGAGACTGGAGAATTTAGAACCAACAGAACTGTACACACAATTAAATTGTGTTTATTTTCATGGTTCTGAGGTTGAAGAGTCTAAGATCAGGGTTCAGGAAGATTTACTGTTCTGAGAGAGCCAGGTCTCTGCTATCAAGATGTACTATTTGGAGGTGGGAATACTGCATCCTCTCCTAGCAGAAGGTGGGAGGGGGGAGAAGAGAAGGGAGGACTTCCTCCCTGAGTCCCTAATGCCAATCATGAGGGGCAGTTCTCATAGCCAAATCCCTCTTTGGAGGACCAATACTGGTGTGGGTCTGGGCGGCTCTTTCATCCAGCTCTCTTTTGCTGAGGGTTCCTTGTCCACTAAGTTCCTAATGGACCCGGTACAGTTTCTGGAGTAGCCCACATCTTGTGCCATAGAGTGCTCACACAAAATAAAAGAGAAAGTCATAGGGGTGGGATGAGAGTTGGGGAGGATTGTTTCCAATCTGGCAGTTCTTCCTTTGCATTGCTGGGAGCCACTCATGGACTTATCTCTTGCCCTTGAGAGTTTGCCTGTGGGGTTCAAAGCCAAGCCTACCATACCCTTTGCATAATGTAAACTCCTGCAGGCACCACAGTTTACATTTACCCCAGAGTCTCTTCAAAGCCCCATTCTTTTGTCTGGAGGTTTCAAGGATGTCAAGTCTCAGCCCTGTCTGAGCTAGCATTTCTCAGTGGCCCCCTTCTGACCCTGTACATGCTCAGTATGTGCAATAAGCCTGTGGAAGATGTCTGCCTTGGGTTTTTTTGTTGTAAAAATATTGGTAAAAAATTGCTATTCCATGTAACAAGCTCCAAATGTCTACTTTAACATCATATCAAGAATTTATTTGTGTATTCAGCTAGCATGAAAATCCTAGATGGGAGATACTGCCAAATGCACACTTAAGGTCAGCCACATATATATTTTAACATTAAAAAAAAACCACATTAAGTAGTAGAAAATACAATCTTTTGCTCAAAGTCTTAATGAACCAAATTTACATCTAGTCCACCTTCCAGTTGAGATCAGACACATAAAGAACCCAGGAGCCATTGAACTACAAGTGTCAGCTGAGGTGGACACACTGTCCATGGACCTTAAGCTCCGCAAGCAGAGTTGATGTCTGACATGATGGCTTTTTATCAGTACTCACTATACGATAGGTATTCTGTACTTGCGACCTTGAATTGAGATGGAATTGGGAATAAAGAATAAAGAAATTATCACTCGGAGTCTAAACCATCCAATTCTGCACACAATTAATTTACCGATATAGTTTGTAATTCTTTTCTTTCCCAGGCATTCACAGTCCCAAAGGCAGAGTTATTTCTCTTAATCTCTCTCACATTCTGACAGACAGCCCCTGATTCCTGGTATTGTGGTGTGGAACTTCAGGCAGCCAACAGATATTTACTTAATGTTGCTCTTGGACCAGTTACAATTTAGGTGCTGGGATACAAATAACACAATCTGTGGTGATGGAGCCCACAGGGAAAAAAAGAAGCTAACGAGGTCCGAGAAGGAAATAAATAGGGTGACGTGATAGGGTGTGACAAGGGACAGGAGCGCCACATACTGGGGGGAGGGGGCGGTTCTGCCAAGAGCCATCTCATTAGATCTTATCACCGCCCTTCATGTGCTCTCTGATGCAACCTGGCTGATCTTTCCTTTTCTAGACTAACTCAAACGAGTGTTCCCTTAATGCCCGCTTTCTGTTATGACTTGCTTTCTCCTTGATCTCTCCACCACTTTTATATTCCCATGCTTCAGCTCCTGTGCTGTCTCTTCGCAGAAGCCACCCCTGACCACCCTGTCCAGCGATCACTATGCTCACCCCTCTCCACATTTGACCACATTATGCTAACACTGCCTGTGACCTTGTGTATAACAGAAGTAAACTCTTGGTGAAGCCTTTTTGGCAGTTTCAGTCTTTCAGTGCCTAGAATGTTCTCTGATGACTAATATTTGATCATTAGATATGCCTTTTTTTTTTTTTTTAATTGAATGGGCAAAGGAAGATCAGTAGTTAAAGTCTTTGGGAGGAGTCTTAAGGGCCAGTTTAAATAAATGTAAATAAACTCTGGGTAGAATACCATTTTGTTTTCTGTCTCAGAAAAGGAAGATGGGCTTCCAATTCTTTTAGCACATAATTGAAGGGCATTCACAGACCTCTAGAAGAGGTCAAAGGGCCACAGGATAAATGCACCTGTGGAAATGAGGAGCTACTGTATCATGAAGAGGTACGTGTACACAGAGATCACGTGTGAAGTGGCTCTGAAAACCCGGGAAAGGTCTGGCTAATAGCGTTGGGATGGGAAGGAAACACGTGTCCCAAGAAACTGTAAATAAAATGTATTGCTTCGGTACCTGGAGGTTGCTAGGGACGCCTGCCTTCTCCAATCAACGCTGCTCTTGTTAGAGTGTGAGCCACTCTGCGGTTGCTGTGGCAACAGTTGGTAACAAGATGGACCGAGAGGTTCAGGAAAAGGCAGAGCGCAGGAGGTGCAGAGACTGTGAGTTTAAAGCCAGCTTCAGAGGGCAGCGAGGTGTGGAACTGACGTGGGATTCTGGGTGCACAGAGGTCACCGGACCTCTCAATAGTCTTGGGGCGAAAGAGTGTAATTATGGGGACTGAAGAACGTCCTCTACGTGTCCTTGGCCCCAGTGTTCACCTTATTAAACTTATGGGATCTTAGATATCTGTTCTTGTGATTCCCTCCTGGAAGCGCCTGAAAGCGGGTAACCTTGCTTCTAATTTCAACCTTGGGCAAATCACTTTCAGTCTTCCCTAGGAAAATAGGTAGCAGGTCCCTGCTGCTTCTTCAGCTGTACATGTCCCCTTTCTCAAAATGACCCCGAAGATCAAAGGCCTGGGGGGCGGGGGGAGTCCTGTGACTGCAATAAGTAACCGCTTTTTCATGTCCGCAGAAATGAAAAGTGTCCAGAAAGTGTCCCATGGTTGGAGCTAGGGACTGGTCCTGTGGCGGTTTCTCTTGGGGTTGTTTCTTTTTCATTTCGGAACATTACAACCACCTGTGTGTTAGCCAGACGATTGTTTTTTGTTTTTCTTATCTTAAAGCAACTGAAACTCCATGTCTAGTACAAACTTGCTTTTCAGGAAGATGTAAAACAAGATCTCCATTTGAAATGAGTGCTAACAGTGTATTTAGGGGTTACTGTGTTAGAAATCAGACCTTAATTAAGGCCCAAGTTGAGAACAGCTTTAAAAATATGCCAAACTCATGCAGGATAATTCAAGAGCAACCCAGTCAGCCATGGAGCCACCAAAAAGCTTTGAATGTGGGACTCCTTAAAGAAATTTTATAAAAATTATTAGAATATTATTTTAATAGTTTTCCCTTCGTGCTTTTGCATGGGAGGGGTTCCCCAGTTCACACCATTTCCTTCCTGGAGAGCATTGAGGACATCATCATTGTAAGAAGGGGGCTTACCCTTTGCTTGGGAGGAGGTCTTTTCTTACTGTCCTGTGTTTAGACCTGGGTAATTTCTATGTGCATGGCTGTTCCTGCACTATGGTCACCAGCACAGTCAGGACCATTCATCTTGCTTTATGGCACAGGTCCACCCATATATGGACCTGCAAAAAAAAAAAAAAATCATCCAACTATTGTAAAAGTTACCTTTTTTTGTTGTTGTTTTCTGATACATCTAAGTGTGGGTCTAGGAATCTTCATCATCTCCATTTGTATAGCTTGCCCTGAATACTGACAAATACTTAAAATGATCATTCTTTAAAGCTTTTGTCTTTCTTTCTGATGGAAAAATAATGGTGATCACTTTATTTTTATTTCCCTGATTACATGTCAGATCAAGTAATTTGTGACTGTTCATTATTGACAGCTGCTCTAACATGAATCGGCTGTCTTTTAAAATGCAGATATCCTTTTTGTATTGATTTCTAGATATCCCCTTTAGCTTTGACTGTCAACTCAGCAGCCTAGAGAAGGGAGTCTCACGATTGTGGGCCTGGCTGTGGGGAATCATCTTGATTCTTGACTGATGTAGAGCCAGCCCACTATGGGCAGGACCATTTCCTAGCAGGCGGCCCTGGCCTGGGTAAGAAAGCTAGGCATGAGCCTGCTAATGAGCCAGCAAACAGTGTTCCTTGGATATCTGACTGAATCCTCTCAATGATGGACTGTAACCTACAAACTAAAATAGAACTTTCCTCTCTCTAAGTTGCTTTTGGTCACTGTATGTGTCAAAGCACCAGAAAAGAAAGTAGAACATTGCGGGGGTGGGGGGGCGGGTTGCTGTACATACCCAGAATATAATACATTGTAAATTAATATTGCCTCCCAGTATGCTGATCAGCTGTCATTTTGACAGAAACCTTTATCTGGGAAGAGGGAGCCTCAGCCGAATAATTGTCTCTGTCAGATTGGCCTGTTGGGTATTTGCTTAACTGCTAATCAATGTAGGAGGAGCTAGTACCTGTGGGCAGAGCCACCCTAATAGACATGGAGGCCTGGGCTGTAAAGGACGCTAGTGGAACCAGGTAGTGGTGGTGGTGCACGCCTTTAATTCCAGCAATCGGGAGGCAGAGGCAGGTGAATCTCTGAGTTTGAGGCCAGCCTGGTTTATAAGGGCGAGTTCCAGGACAGCCAAGGACACACAGAGAAACCCTGTTTTGAAAAACGAACAAACCCTGCCTTAGTTGAGTAAGGCAGTAAGCAGTGAGCAGTTTCTCCACAGTGCTTGCTTTCAGTTCCTGCCTTCATTCCCTGATGATGTGCTGGAACCTACCTGTAAGCTGAATAAACCCTTTGCTCCCTAACTGCTTTTGGTTAGAATATTTATTACAAAAACAAAACTGTGGTAGAATATTAGTTAAAAATGTGTTACATTCTTTTATGCTGTAGAACATTTGTTTAACGATGCAAAGATGTATTTCATTCTCTTATGTTGCATTTGTTTAACCCTGTGAAGCTGTATTACTTTGCTTGCCTAAAACACTTGATTGGTCTAACAAAGGGCTGACCTGCTAATATGACAGGAGAGGGTTAGGCGGGGCTGGCAGGCAGAGAGAATAAGCAGGAAGAGAAGAAGAGGAGAAGAGGAAGAGTGAGAAAAAAAGAGGAGGGTGCTGGGGTCAGCCACCCAACTCCGTTACCCAGTCACACAGCCACCCAACTCCCAGTTACCCGGTCACACAGCCACCCAACTCCCAGTTACCCGGTCACACAGCCACCCAGCTCCCAGTTACCCAGTCACACAGCCACCCAGCTCCCAGTTACCCGGTCACACAGCCACCCAGCTC
>PVIH01013368.1:0-33183 GCA_004025045.1 Sigmodon hispidus
AAAGGTATTAGCTCAACTATGTTCATAGCAGCATTATTTGTAATAGCAAGAACCTGGAAACAACCTAGATGTCCCTCAACTGAAGAATGGATTAACAAACTGTGGTACATCTACACAATGGAATACTACTCAGCAGTAAGAAAAAATGATATCCTAAAATTCGCAGGCAAATGGATGGATTTGGAGAATATCCTCCTGATCGAGGTATCACAAACCCAGAAATATAAGCAGAGGTACTCACTCATTAGTGGTCTGTAAACAATCTAACAAGAAAAAAGCCAAGCATGCCCAAGCTGCAAACCACAACCACTAAACAGCTTGGGATCAGAAATACCCTGAACTGACCCTTCGGATCCCACTCCAACTATAGGAACACCTGACTAACTCTTGAGGGAGGGGGGACAAAACTGGATTTGCCAGGAGTGGAGACTGATCTAAGCTTCATTGGATCAGTGGGACCATGGAACTGTCTGTAGCCTGCCCAGGGAGGGGATGGGGAGTTGTGGAGAAAGATAAAATTACCTGATGTGGCAGGAGGGGGAAAGGACCATGAATGGGGATATACAGGGATATGAAAAAAAATCCAGAGGGAAAGCTGAATACAAATTAATTTTATGTGTAGCAAATTATTTGCATTATCAAAAAAACAATAAAGATAGATTATAGGAATATATATGTATATGAGCAATACTTGTAATCCATGCACTTGATGCACTTGGGAGTTCAAGGCAGGGGGAATAAGAGTTTATAACAAGATACAGGTTAGCCAGAGCTACAAAATGAGATGTTATCAATAGCAAGCAAGTAAACAAGTCCAATGGAAAGTATTGTAAGACTGAAACAGTATAAAATTGGGGTCGAGAATACCTTGGTAAACACTAGTAGAAATTAATTTTGAGCAGGAAGAACTTACTCCTTTATGTATCAGTTTCTTCTTCAATATATATATATAATGAAAATGACTATTGTATCTATGACAATTTTTGTGTCAGTATGCTATAAGATAGGTACTATAGGTGGCAAATAATTGGGAGAATCGCTTCCAAAATTATTTCAGTACAGTTGAACAATGAGTGTATACTCATGAATCCTATAATTATCATGTGCCACTAAAGGAGAAAGGTAGAGCCATAGCCCCATTTCTTTTTTCCTTTTCATATCTTAGTATTCTGGAGTCCTGTTCTACTGTCTAGACATTTTTCTAGGTGCCCATCTGTGATCGTATCCCTGCTACTCTTGCTAGGTTTTAACTAGTAATAAAATAATAAGATGTTAATTAAGAGTTATTGACCAGTTTATTTCAGAATGTTATTTTTTCCTCATATGCACACAGTTAACTCAGTTCCATTACCTAAAAATCCTGCTTCAGTGGGACTGGAATGAATTCCAGGAATCAGTACTTTCACAACCTGGGCTGCTCTTGACTTGTGTTGTAGATGGTTACTGTGCAAAGTACAGTGCCTCAAAGAATAAAGATGTATTAGTAGTGTCACAGAGAAGTAAGACTTAGAAGAAAGTATATTTGAAAGTAAGAAAGTGCTTTAGTGATATAGAAGATTTCACATCCTATTCTACTTTTGCATAAAGTCCATAAACAGCTGACACTATTTTTCAGTTAACAGTAGAACGCAATAAAGAACAGAATCTGCAGAAAGAATCACCTGGGACCAAATCTTGGCTCAACCAAAAGCTGTATGTTCTAGATAAGTTATGTAATCTCTCTGAAAAGTCACTGTACAATTTTTAAAATATTTCACATATACCCTAAGCACAGAATCTCTGTATGTGTGTATGTGTGTGTATATGTATATGTGTTCATGTGCATATATCTGTTATATGTATGTGCATGGTTAACAACATTTTTCCTATGGCATTGTTCATGTTAAATGTATTCCAGTCAGGAATATATAGCCTCTGGCCTAGGTCAAGAATGAATTTTAATTTATAGTTTGTCTTTTGTCTTAACAATTATAAATACAGCTATCAAAGTATAATGCTTCTCATATTCACCAAGAACACTTTCACAGCACAATGAACAAATATATTCATTAAAACAAATGTTTATAACATTTACCTCACAGTGTTTTTGATAGTTAACTGAAATGAAAGGAGATCTGCACAGCTTTGTGCAGATGGCAAAGGTTCCATAAATGTTAGCTATCATTATAGGTCCATAGTTGTGTCATCTGGGTTTTATAATTAAAGTTTCACCTTTTCAGACTTTTGAAAGTTAACACAGAGCATTACTGTTTATTATATAACATTTTCTACAGTATCTGGGGAAACATCCCATAATTAAGCCATTAAAATTTCAGCAGGAAAAATGTCTGAATATTCATACAGAATTGGGTATAGACAAAATTCATGTCAAATCAGGTCAAGTTTTGCTGTCAAATGAATTTTAGTAACAAATTAATGAAAAAGTGACTTACATGTCATAGACCTCTTTGATTTTTAAAATTGAAACAAGAAAGGATTGTGGACCTTGAGTAAACTTCTTTCTTAACTGGAAGGGTATAATTAGAACTTTTCCTTTATGTTTTTGCCTTTTTTCCCTTTCCTTCTACCCTGAGCAATTTTATTTCTTTGTGATGGCTCTTGATTCTATACAGAATTATGTATTCAAGTTGGCTTAGCATTCAATTTTCCTAATTATGTAGCACTTGGTAAAATTAAAAGCATTAGCCCACATGCAAATCATACAATGCCACTGTTGTCAATGGCAAATTCTCATTCAATCAGAGAAAATCTACCTGGTCATTTCAGTTGGAAAATTACTTTTTCCTGAGGTCATTGACCTTCTATTGAATTACCCATAGAAAATGCTATTTCAAAGACTGCCAGGATGAAGGATCTCACCTTAAAGAGCCAATGCAGAAAAAAAAAGCAGCAACATCAAATGCATATGTTTTGAAGCATCAGACTACGGGGGGGGGGGGGGCTGGACCAGATCTGATACAAAACTGCATAGATATAAGATTTTTATTAATATAAACATGTTTCAGCTATGACAACCATAACAATAAATAGTTTTAGTATGTTGTGAGTCCTTTTATTTATATTCACATGGCTCAAAAATAGCTAATAGTTTTTCTGGACTTAAAATTCCTTTCTAAAGCCCTTTGAGACCACATTTAAAGAAATCTCTTGCTATAGAACAGATCTAGAATATCCCCCAAAATACTGTGCATTCAGGTTGGTTCAAGTCAAAGGTGGTAGGACTTTTAAGAAGAAGGGCTCAATGAAAGGTCAAGGTCACGAATGCAAATTTTCAAGGAGGTAGGCTCATGGTCCATTCTTTATTACTTTGCTTTTATGTTCTGGACGCTATTAAAATTTGCTTCCATCTTGCCAAAAGCCCCAAAGCAAAAGGGCTGACTATAGATTAAAACCTTCAAGCCAGTGAGCCAAAATTAATTTTTCCTCCCTGTCCTAATTGGTTATAGTAACACAAAACTGACTATATAAGACTACTATGTGACCTTACAATGTCTCATTTTTTTCATTGTTATTTTATTTTGTTTTGTACATAGGAAACAGTTTTTGAATTAATTCTTTATTTTTTATTTTGTGTGAGGAATTTCTGCCTCAGGTTTGTCATTTCTTATGCCTTTCTATTATTTATAAGAGCTATCTACATTTATTTATTTATTTAGAAAATGCAGTTCTTTTTTTTCTATGTATCCCCTTGTTCTCCCTCCCTTCCCCTTCCCAATACCTCCCATTCCCTCACCCAAAAGGGCAAGAAGTCCCAAAGTGGATCAGCTCAGCATCCACTCCAGGCTGGTCCAATTTCCTCATCCTAATGCCATGACTGGGTTAGGTGTACCTCTGGGGAGAATGGGCTTCCAAGCACCAGTTCACACATAGAAACACAGTCTGATCCCTCCGCTTGAGCTTCTACATACTGCCCTTGTCAGTGGACAGCTTCATACACTTGGAGGGCCTAGTTCCTTTTCTTGAAGGGTACCCAGTGGCAGTTCTTGATTTAGTGAGCTCCCCAGAACTCCAGCCAGCCATCACTGTGGGAGTTTTTCTCATAAGTTTTATCCCCTTGCTCATACAGACTGTTTTCCCCTGCTCTCAGCTAGACCAGAAGCTCAGCCCAGTGCTCAGCCACGTATCTCTGCTTCTACCTCTGTTCAGAGTTGGATGTAAATTCTGTGATGGTACATGGGGTGGCTATTCATTTGATTATAGGGGAAGTCTTGTCTAGGTAACACCTTCAATATCAGTTGGAGACTTAGGCAGGGACATCCTGTGAGTTCTTGTAGGCTTCCCTAGTACCTGGTCTTTTCCAGCCCCACATTGGCTTCCTTTATTAAGATCTCCAACTCTCTTTTTTTTCTATCTCTCCTTGTTGCTCCTCTCACTCCGTCCTCCCCTTCTCTCATGATTTGTTCCCACCTCTTCTTGGTTGCATCCCCTTATGCTCTCAATTATATAAGGAGATCTTCTCTATATTTTCTTCCTAGGGAAAGTCTCTCTTAAGCTTCTTCTGATCCTAAGCTTTTCAGGGGTTGTGTTTTACAGCTTGGGTGTTCTTTGCTTTTTTTTTTTTTTTTTTTTTTGCTTTTTGCTTTTTGTTTAAAATCTACTAATGAGTGAGTACATCCCCTGCTTATATTTCTGGAATTGTGATACCAAGCTCAGGAGGATATTCTCCATGTCCATCCATTTGCCTGCAAATTTTGGGATATCATTTTTTCTTACTACTGAGTAGTACTTCATTGTGTAGATGTACCACAGTTTGTTAATCCATTCTTCAGTTGAGGGACATCTAGATTGTTTCCAGGTTCTTGCTATTATGAACAGTGCTGCCATGAACATAGTTGAGTTCATGTCTTTGGAGTGTTAATGTGAGTACTTTGGGTATATGTCCAATAGTGCTATAAATCCAACAACATATCAAAAAAATCCACCATGATCAAGTAGGCTTCATCACCGAGATGCAGGGATGGTTTAATATGTGAAAAACTGACAATGTCATCCATCATATAAACAAACTGAAAGAAAAAAACCACAATTTTAGTATCTCATCAGATACTAAAAAAGCCTTTGACAAAATCTAACACTCCTTCATGATAAAAGTCCTATAAAAGTCAGGAATACAGGGAAAACACCTAAATATAATAAAGGCGATTTACAAAAAGCTGATGGCCAACATCAAACTAAATGGAGAAATACTCAACACAGTTCAACTAAAATCAGGAACTAGACAAGGATGTCCTCTCTCCTTACCTATTCAATATAATTCTTGAAGTTGTAGCTAAAGCAATAAGGGAACGAAAAGAGATTAAGGGGATACAAATTGGAAAAGAAGAAGTGAAATTATCTCTATTTGCAGATGATATGATTGTATACATAAATGATCTCCAAAATTCTTCCAGAGAATTACAGTTCATAAACACCTTCAGCAATGTAGCAAGGTACAAGATCAACTCAAAAAAATCAGTAGCCCTCAAATACACTACAGATAAAAGGGCTGAGAAAGAAATTAGAGAAACATCACCCTTTATAATAGCTGCAAATAGCATTAAATACCTTGGAATAACTATAATCAAAAAAGTAACAGATTTATTTGACAAAAATTTTAAATCATTGAAGAAAGAAATTGAAGAGGATATCAGAAAATGGAAAGGTCTCCCATGTTCCTGGTTAGTTGAATCAACATAGTAAAAATGGCAATCTTACCAAAAAGCACTTTACAGATTCAACGCAATACCCATCAAAATCCCAACACAATTCTTTACAGACATTGAAAAAACAATATTCAAAATCATATGGAATAACAGGAAAATCAGGATCACAAAAACAATCCTGATCAATAAAAAAACTTCAGGAGGCATCACCATCCCTGACTTCAAGCTATACTATAGAGCTATGGTAATAAAAACAGCCTGGTACTAGTATAAGAACAGACTTGTAGACCAATGGAATCAAATAGAATACCCAGACATTAACCCACACACCTATGAACACCTGATCTTTGACAAAGAAGCCAAAAATATCCAATGGAAAAAAGATAGAATCTTCAACAAATGGTTTTGGCATAACTGGACAGTAGTATATAGAAGAATGCAAATAGATCCAAACCTATCACCCTTCACAAAACTTAGTTCCAAGTTGATCAAAGACCTCATCATAAACCCAGTCACATTGAACTTAATAGAAAAGAAAGTGAGAAATACCCTCCAATTCATTGGTACAGGTGACCACTTCCTAAATATAACATCAGTAACACAGACACTAAGAACAACAATGAATAAGTGGGACCTCCTGAAACTGAAAAGCTTCTGTAAGGTCAAGGACAATGTCAATAACACAAACCAATAGCCTACAGAATGGGAAAAGATCTTCAACAATCCGGTAACTGACAGTGGACTGATTTCTCTAATATATGGAGAACTTAAGAAACTAGATTCCCCAGTTCTGGTTCCGGTTCCAGGACCGGTTGCTGTCTGCAGAGCGTGTACCCACGCACTCTGTAGCAGACAGAGATAAACTCTCACTGCCACGGTCACCCCAGCTGCTGCTGAGGAAATTTGCAGGGCTACCCACCTCCAACTGAGCAATCAGATAAGGACTGGGGACCCTGAAGGACAGACTCAGACCTAGCTCAGAGGTGAGGAGGGGTCAGCAGGACCCAGCGCCTGTATCCCTGCCAGGGAGAGTTGAGCTTCCATCGGTTCCGGTTCCAGTTCCGGGACCACGTGCTGTCTGCAGAGCATGCACTCTGTAGCAGACGGAGATAATCTCTGACTGCCTCGGTCCCCCCAGCTGCTGCTGAGGGAATTTGCACAGCTGCCACCTCGCCTCCAATTGGTCAAACAGAGAAAGATTGAAGCCTGGAAATACAGTCCCTTGCCCAGAGCAGAGGTAAAGATTGAGCAGACCTTTACCTCAGAGGTGACAGGAGGCACACAAGCCCGAGTGCCACAACTGACCAGGAGCCACCTAATCGTGAACCACTGAAGCCATGGGCAGATGCCAGTGCAAAAATTTACATAATATAAAGAACAACAAGGTAACTCCAGAAGAGAGTGGCGATCTTACAAATACAAGACCTGAAATGAGCAATGAAGAGGAAACAGAAGGAAGCAATACCAAAAATTCCTTTGTGATGATCATAGAAGCTCTCAAAGAAGATATGAAAAATAGCCATATAGAAATAGAAGAAAATACAAACAAAAAATTGGAAGAGATGAACAAATCTATGAAAGAAACATGCCAGGAACTAAAAGCTGAAATAGAAGCAATAAAAAAGGCACAAAAGGAGGCAAAGATGGAAATAGAAAACCTGAAGAAAAAAGCTGGAACCACAGATACAAGCATAACAAACAGAGTTCAAGAGATGGAAGATAGAATCTCTGAAGTGGACGACTTAGTAGCTCAAATAGATATATCAGTCAAAGAAAATAGTAAAACAAAAAAAGCCATAACTCAAAATGTTCAGGAAATCTGGGACACCATGAAAATACCTAATTTGAGAATAATAGGAATAGAAGAAGGAGAAGAATACCAGCTCAAAGGCACAGATAATGTTTTCAATAAAATCATAGAAGAAAACTTCCCTAACCTGAAGAAGGAAATGCCTATAAAGATACAAGAAGCTTACAGAACACCAAATAGATATGATGCCCCCCAAAAAGTTCACTTGCCACATTATAATCAAGCCACAAAACATACAGAACAAAGAAAAAATTTTAAGAGCTGTAAAAGAAAAGGGCCAACTTACATATAAAGAAAAGGGCCAACTTACATATAAAGGCAGACCCATCAGAATAACGCCTGACTATTCAAGGGAAACGATGAAAACTAGAAGGGCTTGGTCAGAAGTTATACAGATGCTAAAAGAGCTTGACTGCCAAACTAGAATACTATACCCTGCAAAATTATCAATCACCATAGATGGAGTAAACAAGATATTTCATGACAAGGTCAGACCGAAAGAATATCTATCTACCAATCCAGCGCTACAAAGAGTATTAGAGGGAAAACTCCAACCTAAGGACCCCAGATATACCCATGAAACCACAAACAATCAAGAATTCCACAGAAGAATACTCCAGAGAAAGGAAATACAAACAAGTTACCACCAAAAATGGCAGGAAATATCAATCAATGGTCACTAATTTCCCTTAATATCAATGGACTCAACTCTCCTATAAAACGTCACACACTAACAAGATGGATACCACAACAGAAGCCATCCTTCTGTTGCCTTCAAGAAACACACCTCAACCGCAAGGACAGACACAGGCTTAGAATAAATGGTTGGGAAAAGATTTTCCAGTCAAATGGTCCTAAGAAACAAGCGGGGGTTGCAATCCTAATATCTAACAAAGTAGACTCTAAGCTAAAAGCAATTAAAAGGGACCAAGATGGGCACTACTTACTCATCACAGGAAAAATTGGTCAAGAGGAGATTTCAATCTTGAATATTTATGCCCCAAATATAAGGGCACCTACTTATGTAAAAGAAACACTGCTAAAGCTTGAATCCCACATCAATTCTTACACCCTAATAGTGGGAGACTTCAATACCCCACTTTCAACCCTAGATAGGTCAACCAGACAGAGACTCAATAATAATAATAAAGTATACAGAAAAAAAAACACTAACAAACTCAGAGTAGAAAAACTGAAATACAAAATGGATATCTTCCATGAAAGAAAGAATAATTCCACCAGAAAACTAAAGCAGACTTATATCACTTTATTAACTCATGTTATTTACTTAACAGGTTTCACACTGTCTAATGTCATTAGAGTTATAAAACATAATGTAAAAGACTTGGGATAAAAGATGAACATAATAAAGGGAATTAGGACACATAAAAAAAAATGGGATGTTGACCTAAACAGAGAATTCTCAACAGAAGAATCTCAAGTGATAGAGAAACAATTTAAAAAAATGTCCATCATCCTTAGCCATCAGGTAAATATGAATGAAAATGAGTCTGAGATTCCATCTTACACCTGTCAGAATGAGAGTGTCATTTCTTAAAATTTTGGTCCCTGGTAGGTTGACCAAACTCCAATAGATGGTTTCATACCTATGAGCATATGGAACAATGTAAATAGAACTTGGTGGTTTACTAAATAGGAAGTAGGAAGTGACTGGAGGATAGGATTTGAAAGTATGTAAGAGGAGGAATTGGGTTTGCATGATTAAAATACCTACTTAAAAAAAAAAAACTAGAGTCCCAAACCCTAAATAACCCAATTAGAAAATGGGGTTTAGAATGAAAAAGGGAATTCTCAACAGAAGAATTACAAATGGATGAAAGGCACTTTAAAAATTGCTCAACATCATCAGCCATGAGAGAAATGCAAATCAAAACAACTTTGAGATACCACCTTACACCTGTCAGAATGGCTAAGATCAAAAACACAGAGGACAGCCTAGGCTGGAGAGGATGCAGAGCAAGGGGAATACTCCTCCATTGTTGGTGGGAGTGTAAACTTTTTCAGACACTCTGGAATGAAGTTGAAGTATAAAGGTTCCTCAGAAAACTGGAAACCAATCTCCCCAAGGACACTAACTTCTTTTTAAGCTATTCTTTGGTCTGAATTCATGCAACCACCCGGAAAAGCTACAATTCTCTCTTGTACTTCAAATCTTCTAAGGAAATCTGTGGTCACAGGTGCTAAATTGAGGCTTTGATTCCTTTCTTAAAGTTAAGTAAAGGAGCATAGTTTGGGGGCTTTTCTGGAGATATGAGTGTGTACTTTTTCTACCATTCAGAAGAATAACCTTGGATAAAACATTTTCTTTCTGTCTCTACTTAAATATCTTTATCTTCACACTAAAAAGTATTGGGTCTATTAAACTGTGTTATTCAGTGTTTGACACTGGGACTTTAGCTATACAAATGTAGGGGTGTGTGTGTGTGTGTGTGTGTGTGTGTGTGTGTGTGTGTGTGAAATGTATCATTTCATAAAGTCCCATTTTAGTGGAAGGTCAAAAAATGACTATATCTCCATTTAGCAGCTAGACGATTTGAATCAGTTTTGCATTTGCCACTGAAAGCTTTGTAATTGCCCATATCATGAATGCAACTAGGTCTCCATGTCAGTGGAAGGGACTCCACATTGATCCAGTATTTAACAAAACTTTCCATCAATTTTGTTGTTGTGCTTAATTTTGAAAAGCTTTATGGGGAGATGTGGAGAAGAAAGAATAACCTGATGTTGTGGGAGGGGGAAGGGATCTTGAATAAGGATATACAAGGATAGAAAGTGTGACTTCTTTATTCATAATAATAATAAAAAAATAATTCCTTCAGTGAAAAAAAAAAGAAAGAAAAGCTTTATGTTAGACCAAAAGAGATCTTTAGATCCCACCATTTATTCTAACATTGTTTCTGAAAGTGGTGCTGAGGATTTTTTTCAGGATCTTGGCTAGTCAAGCTTTAAATTTCATTTAACTGGGACCACATGCTCATTACACCTCTGGTGCAAATTAGAAAGTCTGTGTTAATTTAAATTAACTTCAATGTCTGCCTGGGTTTTTACCAGGCTGTGAACCAGTGAGTGCCTTGTTAATGCAGAATGGCTTTCCCCACTGTACATTAGCTCAGAGACTGGGGTGGGAAGTGACCTGTCGAGAACTGCAGAGTCGGAAATACAGTATGAGGAATTCCTTGGTCCGTGTGTCCCACTCTTCCTGCTTTCTCTTTATTGGCTGATGTTAGCTTCCTTCACACTCTCTCTTTTTTTTCCATTCCAGATTAACAAGTATCCCCTATCCCACCCCAGCTTTATGATCCAATGTCTGTTTTTAGGAAGAACCACTTCTTTGTAATACTAAAAATCTGCCATGTCTTTTATGTCTTCTTAATATCAGTTTACTGGAGTGAACCTCAGGGTGTCATCAGTTCAGAATCCTAAGTAACTCTCTCTTTCCACATCCAAACCCCCAGCTGGTGAGCGCTGGGCCAGAGTGTTTGATATTCAGGTGTCTTAAATTTTAGTTATAATATCAATTAATGTGAATCCAAATGGTAATTTTTGTGGTGCAAGAAATTTCTTTTGTAAATTCAGGGTATGGATAAGCTAATAATGATAACCAGTTTTGGTGGCTCGTCGTGTATTATTTGTTTTTAAATAAAGTGTACAAAATAAAAAAAACTTTAGTATATTGTAGAAACTATAACTCAAAAGGTTAACAGGTGAACACAGGAGTACTTTTTATAGGTATTCTTGGTAATATTGATTTAAGTGATCCTCAGAGTTGATCTTGGGAATATTTCACACACACACACACACACACACACACACACACACACACACAAAAACACACACACACACACTTACAAGGTTCTCAGGATTTTACCATATAGAATTTTTTTATTCCATATATGGATTGTATGGGACATTGGCTCTGGGATGAAGCATAGTAATATAAATATTAAATAAGTTCTGCAGATGCTAATGTAGAAATTTCAGTTACTACTTTTGAGAAATTCAGGTTCCAGATTTTCTGATGTAGACAATTGATTTTAACATCATATACATTTTTGGATGGAGGGTGGAGACTGGCCTTTCTGTTTTAGTTTAGACTGGATGGAAATTTGCTCTGTAGCCAGGGCTAGCTCCAAAGCCACATTGTTTCTACTTTATCAGTCTAAGGGCCAGGATACTCAATACTTTGATTGTCATTTGTGTAAGTAAACATATGTGTCTCCCAAAGCAAACCCGTAATATGTTATGTGGATTGTTTCTTTTTTAAGCCTTCATGACTTCCATAAACAGTGTTTCAGTGCTGGTCACTTCTAGGCATGTGACATTCAGCTACTTTGGAGATAAAAGATCACAGGTAAAAACTGAACTGACTCTGTTTTGGAGACCCTGAGACTCCTTCCAAAGGAATGCAACATTCTTCGATTCTCTCTAAATAACAGAACAGTAATCTACATGCCGCCATCATAACTAAAGAAGCCCAGTTGATATGACTTTTTGTTTTTTTGGTTATTGTGATGAATCAGATCTCTCAGATTTTCCTTTAATTTTTATCTTCTCCATCTTCAGCTAGACCCATAGCTTAGCACTTATGAAGATTCAAGAATGATGAATATTCTTTCCCAGTTCCCTAGCTTTCCTCTATAATGTTTCCTAAGTTCGTCAAGGAGCTATACTTGCTGATACATAGGTTTTCCTATCTACATGCACTAAGATTTATACCTCTCAATAACCACTTTCATGTTTATTATTTCATTTTCTGGCTGCAATTTTGCTGTTTTCCAAGTCATAAACTAAGCTACTGAGATGTTATGTCTAAGTGAGGGATCAAGGGAGAAGTTTGATACATGAGCAAAGTTCTTCAAATGATTCTCATGTACACTGCTTTATTCTCTGAGATGGGAAAAGACTGCTTAACGATAAAATTGGGAGAATGGAAATAAAATAAAAATGGGATGACTATCTCTGTGAGATAAGTTCTGAGTTCTATATCATTGGAGAATAAGCAGAACTAGAATTCCTCCATGGTGGGACATTAGAGCTGCCGAGAATCAGTAAACAGTGAAGTATCATTAAAGTGATATTGTTCTTTCAAACCCATGGATTCTGTAACTTTCCTGAACTTAGAAAAAATATGAGAAAATGGCTGTTAAGTGATTTACAGTCTAGATGTCTACCACTCAATCCAAACTTTACCTACTGTGAATGCATACTACAATCCCTATTCCTGGATAAGACTTACTGGTTTTGAGATACAGGTCCTGTTTACCAATTTGAAGGCTTAGCTTGGTTTCTTTGTCTGTTCCCTATGCTCACATCATTTCAAACAGTACATCCTGTTTCAAGTAAACAATTAGGGAAAGAATGGAAAAATTCTGATCTACAGATTGCAAATAGTTATAAAATGAGCCCTTTAAAATTGAAATGAAAGGTCTTCTACTGCATTCGTGCTCCCTGCTGTCTCTTTCATCTTTAATTCATTAATTGCAATTCACTTAGTGCTGCACACCACTTGCAACTGATGAGCTGACAGAGCCTAGCCCACTTAGATTAAAATTTCCTTTGCATTTGCTGGTCCCTGTGGTGTTGGGTAACCTGCTGCTCTGTTCAAGGTAGAGAAATCTTAGTTTATGCATTTAAGTATATCGTGTATTGTGGTTGCAAGAAATCTTGTAAAAGGTCTTGCATTCATAGAGCTTCTCAACCTATGGGTCGCAACCCCTTCACGGTCAAATGATATTCATAGGGGTTTCATATCAGATATCAATTATATCAGATATTTACATTATGATTCATTACATAGCAAAGTTACAGTTATGAAGTAGCAACATACATAAATTTTATGGTTCAGGGTCACCACAGTATGAAGAACTATATGGATTAAAGGATCACAGCATTAGGAAGGTTGAGAACCACTTGATTGGAGAACTCTTATAGATGAAGAATGTGAGGCTCAAAAAACAGAAATTGTTTTGAGTCATGTTTATGGGTCACTATACTATAGTCTAATCCCAGGCCCTGGATAGTTGTCTATTTCTCCTCACGAAGCTTTGACTGTGACTAAGCAATACAGAGATACAAACACTCAAGAACTGGCACTCTATTTTATAGCTGGTGACATCTCATGTGTTCTAAGTGTCTTCCTACTATTTCATTTAGCTATGAAGTAGGTAAGGCATGACTTCCATATTCATTTCAACTGGGTAAAATAAGGAGAACATGATGTTAGCAGGAAAGTTATGTGTATGACATTTTAAATAGTATAAAAACAGAAAAAATGATTAAAGAATTAAAATGATTTGCTATTACATTTGGAACTAGAGTACTCAGCACGTACATCTAACACAACTGTGCCCTTGTAAGCAGTTTCAAATAGTGTTTTTCTTTTAAAGCTGGAAGTTTAAAATGAGATGCTTTGAATCAAAATCTCAATCTCACTTAACCCAGACTATGAGACTTTGAGAAATTTACCTCTGTGAGCCTTAGTTTTCAAATCTATGCTGCTGAGAGAACCTATGTATTTATATATAACTGAGGCAATAACTTGCACAACCACTGGCATTTAGCATGCATGAATATTGGAAACCACTTATGGCTTTGTATTTTCTGCAGGCACTGGAAAGTTGCTGTCTAAAAATCTTTATCACCAGTGTCTGTTTTTATCTGGATATCAGTATTGATATATAAATGGTAATTTTGCCCAAGCTTCTAGATGTGTAGTAAGGCGGTGGCTTAATATACACATTTAATATATTATCTATGAACACATTTCTCCATTGCAATGCTTGTACCACTTGAAGTAAATTATTAAATGTCTGACACTTATTAAACTGTGATATTAAAATAAAAATATCCAACTTTATCTTTATATCCTCAGGACAGAATATCTTTCTTTTCATACACAGAGACACTTAGTAATTCTTCTTTGAATTTATAACATTTATCCATGGCAGCCACAACTGGATATTGCTGAGCTAGCTTTACTCTTCCCATTTGCTATGTTGATCACCTTCTAGCCTTTCTCATATGAGCAGAAAAATCATCCATATACCAGCATACCTTAATGCTTTCATACCTCAGATGCATGAACTAACCATATAGAAAACATGTAGGTAAATAACTTTGGCATTTTGGTTGATGTTCAAGATGCAGATTCCAAACCTTACCTTTGGAGAGCAGTGAGAAATAATATGTTTTCTTTGGATGAGTATATAATTTACCTGTATCTGTTCCCCTCATAGAAATGTTTCCCATTATCCCAGGCCCTAAATCAAGATTATATAGAGACTTGTAAAGAAAATACATGCAAATGAATGAAGATAAGAGTTATTTAAAGACATGGCATTTAAAGCTAAGTTTTAGTAAATAGGAGAATCACTTACCTCTCATATATTACTCTCCAATTTGGGCCACAAAGTTGAGCAATGAGTTGAGCAAAGGGAGTTTCTGGAGAATATAAAATATAAGGTAGAAACAGGTGGGATTATCTCAGTGTATGACCATCACTAGTAGCAATCTGATTTCTATATCTTTATTATCAGAGGTAGCCCATTCTATATTCTGGCTTTCCTTAACTCCTTGACATTGAGACAGACATCAATTTACAAACATCTGTGGATTGTACCAGTTGCTTAGACAATGGCATTCTTTTTGACCTTGTTAACATTTTTAAGCTTCATTTTCATTATTCATAAATGGAGCCTTTATTACCCACCACAGATGGTTGATCATTTTATTTAATAAATCTTTATGAATGCTGTTTTGTGCCAGGCATTATGTTGGACATTAGGAAACAGTAATGAGCCCTCATAAAGCATAGGCATTCCAGAACATTAGAGATCATGCATAGACACTGCTTAACTTAGCATCTGCTTTATAACATCTCTTTAATAAGAGATAGTTACTATTTTAATACTTAAGGTGTGAGGATTTACTAGTTAGCACAGGCTCAAAAATTAGATGTTGATTTAAATTCTAGTTTAATGATATCAACATCATGCAACAGCTCTGTGAATTTAGATACATTTTAGATTTCATCTATGCCTAAATTTCTTCACCTATAAACTAATAGTGATAATAACTTTTAGTTAAGGTTTGGAGATAAAACTTGTCCTCTTTAAGGGCCAATACGTCTGGTCTGAAATTGGTCTAGGCTGATCAAGAATAAAATACATCAAACTTACTAAAATTTGCTAAAGCAAAAAGTGAAGTAAATGAAGGAATATTGTTAAAAAGATCATTAACAGGTGACATTCTGTACACAAACATTACAGAGATTAATGCTCAATAGGAAGTAAACAGCTCTCTGCTGAATATCCACCTCCGGTGAGAAAACACTGGTGCTATACTTATG
The DNA here is from genome assembly GCA_004025045.1 of Sigmodon hispidus. Classification (NCBI taxonomy): domain Eukaryota; kingdom Metazoa; phylum Chordata; class Mammalia; order Rodentia; family Cricetidae; genus Sigmodon; species Sigmodon hispidus. Next base: position 15,821 of record PVIH01013368.1, read on the forward strand.
ATCTTTCCTTACAACAGGCTCAAAATGCAAACTTTGAACCCTAGACTCAAGAAAGTCCATGACTACTTCTTCCTTTCTAGTAAGTCATAATCCTAATATTATCTAATTTTCAAAGCATAAAGCTGGCTTAAAATATTTTATTGGCTATGTAATTTTCCAAAAGAAAATGAAATTTTTAAAAAAGCTTAGTTAATGCTTTTGTTGGTTTGCTTGTTTTTGGAGACAAGGTCATACTATATAGCCTCAACCAGCATAGAATTCACTAAGTACCAGGCTAGCCTCAAACATACAGAGATCCACCTGCCTTTGCTGCCAGTATGCTTGGATTGAAGTTCTATACCATACCTAGCCACAGTTATCAGATTTAGCAAATATATGCATCTGGTATTTTCTTATTAATTTATTTACTTATTTTGATTTATTTATAAAATGAAGTCCTTCCCCCTCATGTATGCTCTCTTTCTCCCTCTTTCCCCCTCCCAATGTCTCCTCGTCAGCACTCAGCCTCCCTCCTCCCCATCTCCCATCCCCTTCCCTAAAAGAGCAAGAAGTCCTAAGGCAGATCAGCTCAGCATCCACTCCAGGAAGGTCCTAATTCCTCATTCTAATGTCAAGACTGAGTTAGGTGTTCCTCTAGAGGGAATGGGCTCTGAAGTGCCAGTTCACACATAGAAACACAGTCTGATATCTCCCCTGGAGGCTACACATACTGGCCAGGTCAGTGAACAGTTGCCTGTGATTTGAGCACCTAGTTACTTCTCTTGAAGGTTCCTCAGTGGCTGTTTTTAATTCAGTGAGTACCCAGAGCTCCAGCAGGCCATCTCTGTGGGAAATTTCCTCAAAGGTCCTATCCTCTTGCTCATACAGAATCTCCTCCCCAGATCTCAGCTGGACCAGAAGCTGAGCTCAGTGCTCAGACTTGGATCTCTGTCTCTACCTCTATTCATTGTTGGATGTAGGTTTTCTGATGGCACTGAACCTTCACTGGGTCAAGGAAGAAGTTAAGAAAGAAATAAAAGATTTCCTAGAATTTAGTGAAAATGAATCCACAACATGCTCAAACTTATGGGACACAATGCAAGCAGTCTTAAGAGGAAAATTCAAAGCACTAGATGAGTGTATAAAAAATCTAGAGAAATCCCACACAAGAGAACTAACAGCACATCTGGAAGCCCAAGAAAAATGAGAAGCAAACTCACCTAGAAGTAGACAGCAGGAAATAATCAAACGTAGAGCTGAAATCAACACAATTGAAAAAAGAGAACAATACAAAGAATTAATGAATCAAAGAGGTTTTTTTTTGAGAAAGTCAACAAGGTAGATAAACCCTTATACAAACTAGCAAAAAAGCAGAGAGAGAGAGAGTACCCAAATCAACAAAATCAGACTTTAAAATCTGTTTATAAGAATATGTTACTTGGGAAAAGATTTTCTGCTTTTGTCTCCACAGAAGATCAAAATCTGTGGATTGTTTCTGGGCAAATGTAGGTTCATTTGCCAAGGCCACCTGAAATTCTCTGATGGGAAAACTAGGTTCCAAGATAGCCAGTTGAAATGAGCCAGCTTCAAAACCCCATGAAATCAAAGTCCTTTGACAGCAGGAAGCAGTAAAAGAAGAAAAACTATGCCAAATTTCCCCAAAATATTACTTATTAATGTTTGTTTTCATTATAAATGGTTAATGGTCATAGTCAATCTAAAAAAGGGGGGAGGAGGATATGATACAGAGATGATTAGAAAAGATAAGTAGATTTTGATTCGTTGATGTAAACTTAAGGTTAATTTTATTATGCTGTATGTATTTTTCTACTCTTGATTAAGGTATGATGCTGATGTAGCTCATTTAAAATTGTAATATGTAATTCAGAAATGCAGATTAATAGTCATCTATGATAACCAAACTTATAGTCATGTTAGTTAGGTTTTTGTAGGTATACAAAGATATATTTTAATTACATAGGTAGTCTTCAAACACTTCAAAGACATGCAGAATATGGCATTTAAAATATTTTAAGAAATTAGACTTTTCTGGACAGTGAGACAAGTCTGCTCCTGGCAGCACCAATGTATTTCAGGAACATGATGAGCATTGAAGAAACTTCATGTTGAATTTACTTTGTGGCAACAGTTAGCCACTGGAAAGAAACTGTTCTGGTATTGACTGCTTGATGGTATGCTGTATAAACTGGACATGCAGGTTCCATAGGAAAGTGACCTCTGAACGTTGGCAGAACAAGCCGAGATTGTCCTTCAGGTTCCTGCTTTGCAGAAAACATTGCCACACATTCTTCAGGACACAAGGAGAAGTGACTGATAGACTGTGTCAGATTTCCTACATCACTGAAAGGTTTGCCAGAGACTTTGGGCCATAAAGGCTGAAGATAGATGCCCCAACATTACAAAGAAAATTTGGGTGACTGTCCAGGCAGACAAGTGTCATCTTGCAGACTTTGGAAGTTGCTTGCACTTCCTGTTTATTTGGATAATATTATATCCTTCTGTGGTCTTTGATGTGGTTGAAGGTTTAGTAATTATAGGTATAGTTCTTTTTAGTTTAAAAGGTATATTAGATATGAAACTTTAGACTCACAAGGATAAGGTAGATAATGGAATATTCTCTTTAATTTTGTGAATACAAATAGATTGGATATTGTGACTGTAATTCCTGCTTGAGAGCTGTTGGTTGTCATTTTGCTATATAGAAATTGAAACCTTCCTTTTTAATTAGACAGAAAAGAGGAGATGTGGTAGAATGTTCTCTGAATGCTGTAAATAAAGAACTGTTTTGGCCTATGTAGAGCACCGTAGAAGTGGGTGGAGGATCAGAGCACAGGCAGGCAGGAGCAGGGCGGAGTTAAGTCAGTCTCCATCTGACCCCCAAAGAAGACAGACATGTAAGGAAAATAGGTGAGCCACGGGCTGAGCCACGTGCTGGAAGATTAATGGAAATGGGTTGAATTAAGGTGAAAGAGCTAGCTAGTAATGTGCTTAAGGTATGGGCCAAACAGTTTAAAGGATATAAGCATGTGATTGATATCTTTGGGGGACAAAAGCCATGGCGCACAGACCAGGTTCCAACCGCCGCCATGGGCCGCGCCAGGTACAAACTTCTGGACCCAAACAGGCCAGAAACTTACTACAACAATAAACAAATTGAATAAAAACAAAACACATGATCATTTACTTAGATGCTGAAAAGCCTTTGATAAAATCCAACTCTCTTTTATGATAAAAGAACTGGAAAGATCAGGAACACAGGAAAAATACATAATATACTAAAGATGATTTACAAAAAGTTGATGGCCAACAACATCAAAGTAAATGGAAAAAACTCAAAGCAATCCCACTAAAATCAGGAAACAGACAAGTCTGTCCCCTCTCCACTTATCAATTCAACACAGTTCTCAAAGTTTTAGCTAAAGCAATAAGAGAATGAAAAGAGGTTAAGGGGGTACAAATTGGGAAAGAAGAAGTGAAACTATCTCTACTTGCAGATGATATGAATGTATATATAAGTTACCCATGAAATTCTACCAGGCAACTTCTACAGCTGATAAATACTTTCAGAAATGTAGCAGGATACAAGATTATCTCAAGAAATCAGTAGCCCTTCTATACACTAAAGATAAAAGGGTTGAAAAAGTAATAAGGGAAACATAACCTTTAATAATAGCTGCAAATACCATTAAATACTTCAGTGTAACTATAATCAAAGAAATAACAGATTTGTTTGACAAAAACATTAAATCTCTGAAGAAAGAAATTGGAAGATATGAGAAAATGGAAAGATCTCCCATGTTCCTGGATAGGTAGCATCAACATAGTGAAAATGGTGATCTTATCAAAAGCAATCTACAGATTTAATACACTTCCTATCAAAATTCCAGCACAATTTCTTACAGACCTTGAAAGAACAATACTCAATTTTATTTGGAATAACAGGAAAGGCAGTATTTCCAAAACAATTTTGCTTAACACAAGAACCTCAGGAAGCATCACATTCCCAGACTTCAAATTATACTATAGAACTGCAGCAATAAAAACAGATTGGTACTGGCATAAAAACAGACTTGTGAATCAATGGAATCAAATTGAAGACCCCAACATTCACCCACATACCTAAGAATACCTGACTTTTGACAAAGAGGCTGAAAATATTCAATGGAAGTAAGATAGTATCTTCAACAAATGGTGTTGGCATAACTGGATATACATAACTGTAGTGTGTAGAAAAATGCAAATAGATCCAAACCTATAACCCTATACAATACTCTAATCAAAGTGGATCAAAGATCTCAACATAAACCCAGCTTCACTAAACTTGATAGAATGGAAAGTGGAAAATACCCTCCAACACATTGGCACAGGTGACCACTTCCTAAATATAACACCAGTAGCACAGACACTAAAAACAACAATCAGTAAGTGGGACCTCCTGAAACTGAGAAACTTCTGTAAGGCCAAGGACACAAGACAAAACAACAACCTATATAATGGGAAAAAATTTGTACAAGTGACAGAGGATTGATCTCTAAAATATATTGGGAACTCAAGAAACTAGAGCCCAAAACCCTGAATAAACCAATTAAAAAATGGGGCTCAGAACTAAAAGGGAATTCTCAACAAAAGAATTACAAATGGCTGAAAGGCACATGAAAAAGTACTGGACATCTTTAGCCATGAGAGAAATGCAAATCCAAACAACTTTGAGATACCACTTTACACATGTCAAAATGGCTAAGATCAAAAACACAGATGATAGCATATGCTGGAGAGGATGCAGAGAGAGGGGAACACTCCTCCATTGTTGGTGAGAATGTAAACTTGTACAACCACTCTGAAATGCAGTATGGGGGTTTCTCAGAAAACTGAGAATCAATCTTCCCAAGGATTCATCAATACCACTTTTAGGCATATACCCTAAAACCACACATTCATATCCCAAAAGCATTAGCTCAACTATGTTCATAGCACCATTATGTGTAATAGCAAGAACTTGGAAACAACCTAAATGCCATTCAACTGAAGAATGGATTAAGAAACTGTTTTACATCTACACACTGGAGTACTAATCAGCAGTAAGAAAAAATGATATTCTAAAATTTGCAGGCAAATGGCTGGATTTGGAGAATATTCTCCTGAGCAAGGCATCACAAATCCAGAAAGAGAAGCATGGTATGTAATCACTCATTAGTAGACTTAAAAAAAAGATGTTATTGTATACAAGAGCTCAAGGCTAGAAAATATCTAAATGACACAGTGCTTCATTTTGGGGGTGCCTGATGAAAAATCACCAAATAATAAAAAAATTTAAAAAATTAAAAATTAAACATGAATAATACATTTCATTTTATCTTCAATAAAACACTATTTTAACTTAGAAAAACATCATCCACAATGATCAAGTAGGCTTCATCCTGGAGTTGCAGGAATAGTTTAACATACAAAAAAATGTGAATGTCATCCATCATATAAACAACTTGAAAGAAAAAAAAAACACATGATCATCTCATTAGATGCTGAAAAAGCCTTTGACAAAATTTAACATTCCTTCATGATAAAGTCATGAAGAGATCAGGAATACAGGGAACATGTCTAAATATAATAAAGGCTATATACAGCAAGCTGACAGCCAACATCAAAGTTAATGGAGAAAAACTCAAAGCAATCATACTAAAATCAGGAACTAGACAAAGCTGTCCCCTCTCCCCTTATTTATTCAATATATTTCTCAAAGTTCTAGCTAAAGCAATAAGAGAACAAAAGGAGATTAAGGGGATACAAATTGGGAAGTAAGAATTCAAACTATCTCTATTAGCAGTTGATATGATCATTTACATAAGTGACCCCCAAAATTCTACCACGAAACTCCCGAAGCTCATAAACACCTTCAACAATGTAACAGGATACAAGATTAACTCAAAAAAATCAATAGCCTTCCTATAAACCAAAGATGAAAGTACTGAGAAAGAAATTTGAGAAACATCACCCTTTACAATAGTTGCAAATAGCATTAAGTATCTTGGGGTAACCGTAACCAAAGAACTTGTACACCAAAAACTTTCAGTCACTGAAAGAAGAAATTAAGGAAGATATCAGAAAATGGAAAGATTTCTCATGCTCATGGATTGGTAGGATCAACAGAGTAAAAATTGGCAATTTTACCAAATGCCATCTACAGATTCAGTGCAATACCCATCAAAATCCCAATACAATATTTTACAGATCTCGAAAGAACAATACTCAGCTTCATATGGAAAAACAGGAAAGTCAGGATCGCCAATGCATTCATTTAAAACCACCATATCTGAGATATAGAAGATTTCTATCACCACCAGATTCAGTCATATTATTTTTCAGTTAGTTTGCCCATGATTAGTTTCAAGCCACCACTAATTTACGTTTGGTTTCAAATGGTTGACTTTTTAATCAACAATTATTATAAAATGTATTATATAACATGCGGGCTTTTGTTTTTTGTTAAAAAATCAAAACCAAAAAAGTTCAAGAGTTCCTACAAGCTTGGTCCAGTTGTCTCCGTAGATATCCCCATCATGATTTTGACTCCCCTTGATCATACATTCTCTCTTTCCTCTCTTCAACTGGACACCTGGTGCACAGCTGGGTGCTTGGCTGTGGATCTTTGCATCTGTTTCCATCAGTTACTGGATGATGGCTCTAGCTTCTCTGGAGCTGTGGGTTATAGTCTACTTATGAATGAGTACAAACCAAGTTTGTCTTTCTGAGTGTGAGATTTCTCACTCAAAAAAGATATTTTCTAGTTCCATCTATTTGCCTGCAAATTTCATGATGTCTTTGGTTTTTTTAAATTGTTGTTTGTTGTTCCTTTTGTTTTGCTTTTTACAAAAACAAAATACACCGTTGTGTAATTGCATCACATTTTCTTTATCCATTCTTCAGTTGAGGGGCATCTAGGTTGTTTCCAGGTTCTGGCTACTATGAATAATGCTGCTATAAACATAGTTTAACAAGTTTCCTTGTGGTGTGATTGAGCAAACCTTGGGTATATTCCCAACTGTCTTAGCATTGGGTTTTTAGGTACATTGATTCCCAATTTCTGAGAAGATGCCATACTGATTTTCAATATGACTGTAACAGTTTGATCGCCCACGAACAGTGGAGGGGTGTTCCTTTTGCTCCACATCCCATCCAGTATAGGCTGTCATCAGTGTTTTTGATCTTAGCCATTCTGACAGGTGTAAGATGGTATGTTAGAGTTGTTCTGATTTTTATTTCCCTGATGACTAAGGATGTTGTGAAATCTTTAAGTGTCTTGGCCATTTGAAATTCTTCTGTTGAAAAATTCCCTCTTTATCTCTGTGCCCATTTTTACATTGGATTGTTTGGTATTTTTGATGACCATTTTCTTTAGTTTTTTTAAAAACATCCTTTGTGAGATGTGGGGCTGGTGAAGAACTTTTCCCATTCTGCATGCTGTTGTTTTATCTTATTGACCATATCCTTTACCTTACAGAAGCTTCTCAGTTTCAGGAGGTCTCATTTATTAATTGCTGCTCTCAATGTCTGTACTACTGCTGTTATATTTAGGAAGCAGTCTTGTGTATAGTTTCTTTCATTTATAATGTTTTTATGGGTTCATGGCATGTCTCATTCTGTTCCCCCTAATTTTCAAAACTATTCAAGTGAATGTATACACATTTTATTTAATTTTTTGATGGAGTTTCTGAGAATTTTATTTCAGGAAAATATAAATAAAGCTACTAGAAGAATTTGCATAGACTTCTGGGAGTCTACATATATTTTCTTTTCCTCCAAATCATTAAAGTACATTTGATAAATAAGAATGGTGTTTATTTAAAAATAATGTTTTGATATATGCATGCACAGTGAAATGCTTATTGAAATCATTTTATATGATTAAATAGATAGAAGTTGTTCATGGGCTAAGTCAGTGTTTAACTTAGGAAACTACAAACTGTTTCCTAGAGTGTCTATACCATTTGCATTTTCAGCAGCAGTTTATGGTTATTTAATATAATATAACTTGTCAATACTTATCATTAAACAAATGTCTAGCCTTTGTATTTTATATGTATCTGTTGTCTTGGGTAGTTTTGAATGACACAAGTTGTTTTTTCTTTCTCCAATTTTTTCTTCTATAATATTTACCTTTATATATATATATATTTCTGTTTTAATTAAAACTTTATTGCAAAGAACTTTCAAATGGAAAATATGATGCTATGAGATTAGCCAGATCCAAAGTCTATACATGATCTTCTCTAGAGTTATAAGTTCTGGCAGTTCACATTGGGTTTTAAACCTTTACTATTAATTATATTTTATGCATTTACCTGATCCAGGGGCGAGGGGCTTGGTCTGACCCCAACTTGGTATGCCAGCCTGTGTTGACTACACAAGAGAGGCCTTACCCCCTGTGTGATAGAGAGAGGTGGGGGAGAACTGGAGAAGAAAGGGAGGCGAAAATGTGGTTGGGATATAAAATGCAAAATATAATGTAAAATAAAATGTAAAAAAACCCAAAAAATCATTTATAGTGTTTAGATAAACAATTAGCATCACACCCTTTTCCATGAATGATGTATTTAGGGATCTAAATTATTCCTCATTACTTAATATTTACCCTTTCTCATTCTCCTTTATACATGTTATACTGTACCCACATATTTATTTATTTACTTATGTATATATGTATATATACAGAGAGAGAAGGAGAAGAGGACAATGGGAGATTATGGGTAGAATCTAATCTACAGACTGAGCAAGCTGTGTTTATAAATTTAGTAACATATATATGAAATTAACAGTACTTTAGATGTATATGAAATTAACAATAAATTAATGAACAATTAAACAATTAATTAATGAAAATAGAAGCCATGAATTTAAGAAAACCAAGGAGAGTATATATGGGACACTTTAGTGGGGAAACAAAGAACGGAGGAAATGATGTGATTATATCTTAAATTTGAAAGTAAATGGAATAATAAAAATAAAAGTTAAACTTAATTAGTTTTACAGGGATGTGGTAAAAGTCTTTATATCTTTTATGAAATACTGTAAGGAATGATAAGAAGTATCACTGAAAGAAAGGTACCAGTAAAAATATATTTCTACATCTGGAAAGCATTTCTGGGAACAGAAATTAATAATTTTGTGAACAATAAACATTAATAGTATGGATGATACAAAGAAATAGATTTAGAATTCTAATAAGATGGAATTTCTCCCATTAAGAATTATCTAATACTATTGTGCAAAACTTTGATAAGAATGGAGCTTTCAGTCACTGCAGTTGGTAATGCAGAGCCATACATTAAATGAGGACAGCATGATGTCTCCAGCTATTTCTCTGTGGGTATGAAACAAATAATAATCAAGTATTACTCCTGACATTTATTTAACATGCCTTAAAATTTGTTCTGTCTTTTCGTTTACCTCTAATCTCTACTACTAGTTCTTCCTGGAGTAAATAAAGAATTTCCTTTTCTAGAGTTGTCCGACTTGCAGTTTATTTCCTAAAGAAGAAGCTCTGGTGGTTAACTTGCAGGCAAAGCAACAGTTAATGAGGTATTTTTGTCTATAATTCTCTGCCAGTCACCATTCTCATTAGACATATTATATAATTTATGAAGTAGTCTAACTAGGTAATCATGGAAGACCAGAGGACAGTCAAGGAAAAGAAATCAAAGTTCTAAATATGTAATTTAAAGCAGGGCAACAGATGAGGACTTCTAAACTTCTCAGCTTGGTTTTCACATTGACAAAGACCTATCAAAAATTGTCCATCTGCCAATGCTTTTTCTATCCAACAGCCTCTATCCTTGATATGGTACTGTATGTTTTTAGAATAATGAGTACTTCAACTGACAGATTTTTTTTAAATAGACCCATCAGGAGTGATATAGCTTTAATTCATCTTCACACTTTAAGTGTCTGTCAGACTGTTAAGTCATTCGGATTTCTGTGAGGAAGTATCATTGTAAAGAAAACTGGTTGTAGCATGCCACTAGACCTTAGGGATTCAGTCTTCAGGAAGTATTGAGTGTTATGCCAGAGTAACTTTTTCCCATGCCAAAGGATCTCTTATTTTTATTTTAAAAAAGTATTTCAAGAAAAAAGATGAAATTACATAAAAATGTCCATTTGGTTCTATAAATAAACCTGTGCTTTCCAAGATACAAAACACAGAATCAGTATTCTTAGGGATGATTATCACACTAGTCATCAAATAAGTTTGAGTTAAAGTAGAGTCAATGTACTATACTAGGTGCTCTCAAGTGCATTTGTTATTGATAGTGGCAGGATATACAGGACATTTGTGTTCTTCTATCTTCCATCCTTTTCTTTGTCCAAGTAACTCATTTTATTTTTAAAGTTATAATAGAAATTAATGGGTTTCATAAAATGTTTGATCAATCATATTCATCTTTAAATGTACTTTCTATAAGAACTGACATTAAAAAATTACAAAGGGGAAAAATTATCTAGCTTATTTGTCATGTCAAAACAAGAAGTCCACTTGTTTTATGTCATTGCAAGAAGATGATAAAGACTATGAAATACTGATGGAATCTTAACAAACCTAAAGAAAATAAATACTATTCCCAATTTTTGTCATCTAATTATAATCTCTAGAGATTCCATATACAACTGTAATAGAAGCTGCAGATTTTAGTGACTTATTCAGGTATTGTCATCACTGAACAGGACAAAGGAATATTGGAAATCATCCATGACTCTTGTAATTAATATAGGTTATTCTTATAGCAAAATTGTGTTTCATTTTTCCATACAGTATACCCCTAATTAGTGAAGAAAATGTGGAGTTAATCATCTAAAATCCATTAAGATCTTATTTGTAACAACTCTTAAATCAATATCTGAATCTGGAATTTACCTGAGTGGTAGATTATGTGCTTAGCAAGAATGATACCAAGGGTTCAGTGTTCATAACTAATATATAAGTAATAAACTGTTAGAAACTTAGGTATGTAGCTCAGTGGTAAAGTGTTTTCAATCCACCTTGCCTAATAATGAACAAGCATGAGTCAAGGCACATTGATGTGGACCTAAAAGAGATAGACAGGAAGCTGATGGGTTTACTTTCATGGCTCTGAGTTTCATACAGTCATAAATTTATCCAGAATTAAGTATGTGAAAGTTCACTGAAAACAGCTTCTAATGTTCCTTATGTGCTTTCATATCCTTTGTGCTGACTTTTTTTTTTCACAGATGCTCATACGTTTGAAGTTTGATTTTAAATATAGTGATGATAAGGTCCTAGAACCTTTAAGAGGTAGTTAAAATGCAAAGAGATTAGGACTTTGGGCACACTTTCCTGGGAAAGGATTAGGAAAGTTTTGAGAGACCACAGTATTGACCCTTGGGAGTAGTTTGCTATAAAAAAGTAAGACATGCCTTGTAGATGGATATTCTTATCCTGACTTCCCTGTTCCAGGTAATCAACTCAGAGGCTAAATATGAATTATAAATGCTTAGCCAATAGCTCAGGCTCATTACTAGCTAACTCTTACACTTAAATTAACACATAACCCTTTTCTCAGTAAGCCATTCTCATCTTGTTTTTCTGTGTTTGCTGGTAACTCTCTGACTGTACCCTTCCTCTTCTCAACATTCTCCTAGTCTTGCTCGCACGTTCAATCTCCTATTGCCCACCTATCAACCAATCAGATTTTTCTTAGCAAATGAGAATAATAAATATTTATAGTGTACAAAAATATTGTTCCATAGCAATGCCTCTCTTTGCTCTCGGATTTTCTATCTTGCCAAGCACTATATACCACTGCATGCATTGCTACCGTGATTCCACATGCTATGTATGATCCCATTGAATGTATCCCCATCAAGATCCTGTATTTTGTTATGTGATTTAGGAAAGTAGACACTCATCTGAGGGAAAATAGTGATGAACTTGTTCATTACCATTACAACAACTTAATACTAAGCTGCTGAATTAAATCTATTTCTTAACACCTGGGGAAATCTTTCAGCTCCAGGACCATAGTAAACAATCAACTTACAGTCAAGATGAATGGGAACATTATAAAAGCAGAAATGATTAAAATAATAACCAAATGGATACAAATTGCAAAGGTCAATAGTTTTATCTACAAATTTATAAAATCAGCCCTCAGTCCACCTAAACAATAATTCTAGAGAAGACCTAATACTTGCTAAGTATGAATGTCAATAAAAGATAATCCATAATAGCCTCTACAAGTACCATCACTTACAGAATATTTATTTTGCATGTAACACATTCCATTTATATCTATAATTTGATATAGCTCTGAAAACAACCTAATAAACTCACATTTATCATCATTTTATAAAAAGGAAGATGATTTTGAAAGGCTGATGGCCATTCTAAGATCTTTTTTTCAAGTTTTAATTTTTATTGATAATTTATTTTACTATGTCACTTATAGGATATTCCTGTTCTCTAAGAAATAACTTATGATGGTTAACTTGGCTCAACAGATCTAAACAGAAGTAAAAATTTTCATGGGAGGATATTCCACAATGATTAATGAATTTCTTTATAAAAACAAAATTTGAAGGATAAAGCCTGTTATTATACCAGATGTACATATGGGAGTTTTTGGATACAAAAAGACATGCAGTTCTAAGAGAGTAGTGGACATTGAATATAATAAAAATATACTGTAATCACATGTGGAATTTACTTCAAATTAATAAGTCTTATATGGGAGCTCACTGACTCTGAAATGACAGATGAGGAACCTTCATGAAAAGGAACTAAACCCTCTAAATGTAGATGACAGTTTTATGGTGTAGGTAGTTTGTGAAGCCTCTTGCATTAGGAACAGAGTTTATTTCTGGTATAGAAACTGGCTTTTAAGAGCTCAACCTACAATGGAACACCTTAGTCAGCCTTCATACTAAGGAAAGGGACTTAGACCTACCTCCATTGGAAATGCCAGAGTGAACTGATCCACCATGGAATTCTATGCTCTCTCTTGGAAATGGATGGGGGGATGAAGCAAAGGGGAGGCTAAGGAAGGACTGGGAGGAGGGCAAGGAGGGGAACAGCAGTGGGTATGGGAAAAAATTTTAAATTAAAAAAATTAAAAATAAAAACAATACAAAATAAGTCTAATATGAAGAAGAATTCTTCCTTTTTCTTATGATACTGTTTCTGAATCTCTATTTCTCTGGTTTGCTCTCTCTATCTCACACACACACACAAACACATACACACAAGTTATGTCAAATATGTAGGATGTCATAGTAAAAGTCAATAGTATGTGTGCCAACTTAAGTAGATAATAGAAAATTAAAAATTATAGACATAATTTCAAATCTATGTTACACATATAAAAGTGGCTTATTTGGCTCCACATAAAGAGTATTTTAAGTTACATTGATTATTTTGCAAATGTTCTATTTGATTTTTCTTTTGTCTTCTGTTACTAAATTTTATTCTTTATAGATAATAAAAATACGAAAAGAACAAAATTTAATTAATGTTTTTCAAGTGAACAGTAGTAGACTATATTAAATGTAATTTTCAGATCCCAAGCTATTCAGTGGTTGTAGTTTGCAGCTTGGGTGCTCTTTACTTTTTTTTTTAAGTCCACTAATGAGTGAGTATATCCCCTGCTTATTTTTCTGGGTTTGTGATACCTTGCTATGGAGGATATTCTCTGATTCCATCCATTTGCTTGTGAATTTTAGGATATCATTTTTTTCCATCTTATAGTGAGTAAATTACAAAGCTCAAATTTAACCACATGTTTTTCTGGTTTTGAAGTTTCACAGATTAAAAAATTATATTGGACTGTTTGACCAGATATTATCAGGTAATAAATACACTGGAATTTACCAAAATAATTAATTAAATTATGAAATTCTGGACAACTGGACCACCTGAGCCTCCCGATACACAACTGATCAAGAAAGAGGTGAGTGGTACCCAGTCCTCAGGCCAAACAGAGACCTTGCTACTCTCCTAACCCCGGCCCAGGAACACATCTCCCAACACCCCAACTATCCCCAACTCTGCCCTAAACTAAAGAAAGCTGGGAGAGAACTTCCAAACCCAATTTCCAGCAAAACACAATGAAAGGGAAATACCACAGGCCAAATCCTGCCAAAACCATAATCTGCTTCATTGCACTCTGACACTGGACCACCTGAAGCCTACCTATACACAACTGACTAAAAGCTGACTAAAAGCCAACTAAGAGCTAACTCAGAACAACCCCTGCAACAGCAAGAGACACACAGCTCCTTGGCTTGCAGCCAACTAAGAGACAGCTAAGAGCAGCCTCTGTAATTATTGAAAACACACAGACCCCAGGGCACACAACTGACTAAGAGCTGACCGAGAGCTGATTAAAAGTGAACCAAGTAAGCAATGGGCAGATTCCAGTACAGGAATACATATAATAACATAAAGATCAAAAAGACACCACCAGAAGAAGCTGATAGTTCTATAACATCAAGACCTAAGCATAACAATGAAAAAGAGGAAACAGTAGGAAATGACCTTAAGAACAACTTCATGCAGATAACAGAAGCTTTAAAACAGGATACAAAAAAAAACTCCTTTAAAGAAAGGCACAAACAGTGGCAAAGCTGGAAATAGAAAACTTGAAGAAATAAACCAGAACTACAAATGCAACCATAACCAACAGAATCCAGGAGATGGAAAAGAGAATTGCTGGAGTGAAAGACTCAATAGTGAAAATAGATACATCAGTTAAATAAAACACTAAAACCAAAAAAGTCATAACACAAAATGCCCAGAAAATCTGGGATACCACAAAAAGACCAAATCTGAAAATAATTAGAATTGAAGAAGAAGAATACCAGCTCAAAGGCACAGAAAATATATTCAACAATATATTCAACAAAATCATAAAAGAAAATTCTCCCAACCCAAAGAAGGAAATGTCTATAAAGATACAAGAGGCATACAGATCACCAAATAAACTAGACTCCCCCCAAAAATTACTAAGAGCTGCAATATAAAAAGACCAAATTACCTATAAAGGCAGACCCTTAAGAATAACACCAGACTATTCAATGGAAACAATGAAAGTAAGAAAATCCTGGTCAGATGTTATACAGACACTAAAAGTTGTGCTTCCAACACAAACTACTATGACCAGCAAAATTATCAGTCACCATAGATGGAGAAAACAAAATATTTCACAACAAAACCAGATTTAAACAACACGTGTTCACAAATCTGGCCCTATAGAAAGCACTAGAGGGAAAATTCCAACCTAAGAAAACCAAATTCATCCATGAAACCACAATCAATAATCCCACAGAAGCAAAGCCCAAAGAAGTGAAATACACATAAGCTTCCACTAAAAATAACAAAAGCAACAATCATTGGTCATGAATATCCCTTAATATCTATGGACTCAATTCACCTCTAAAAAGACACACCCTAACACAATGGATACAAAATCAGAAGCCATCCTTCTGCAGCATACAGGAAACACACCTAAACTTCAAAAATAGACACAGGCTCAGAGTAAAGTGTTAGGAAAAGAGTTTCCAATTATATGGTCCTAAGACACAAGCTGGTGTAGCCATCCTAATATCTAACAAAATAGACTTTAAACTAAATCAATCAAAAGAGACAAGGCAGACATTACTTATTCATCTTAGGAAAAATTGACCAAGATGAAGTCTCTAACCTGAATATTTATGCCCCCAACACGAGGGTGCATGCATATGTAAAAGAAACACTACTAAAGCTTCAACCTCATATCAAACCCCACACACTAATAGGGAGAGGCTTCAGTACCCCACTTTCACCCTTGGATAGGTCAACCAGAGAGAAACTCAACAGAGAAATAAAGAATCTAACAGAAGTGATGACCCAAATGGACTTAATACATATATACAGAAACTTCCACCCAAACACATTGAAATATGTTGGGAGCTGCATACAGCCACACCTTAAGATGGCATTGGCCTTGAGTGCTCTCCCTGGTAAACAACTCCATATTTGGCTAAGGCCAAGGATCTGGCTTGCTTCCGCGTATCTTAGCCTATCGGTGATGCCCACGTGGCTATCTTGGATTGGAAGCCCTGAGGGTATTTCACTAAGAGCAGGCTTCCCTCTAGGGTCGTCCGTGAGAGAATGGTTGTTCGTCTGAGTGAGTGAGTGAGTGAGAGAGTGAGTGAGTGAGTGAGTGAGTGAGAGAATAAGCTAGTGAGTGAAAGATAAGAAGATATCTAAAAGGCCCGAATAAAGTGCAGAGAGAAGGATCCGGTGTTGCGTGTTCCTTGCTGGCCGAGGTGGCACGCGACAAGTGGTGGCCCGTACCGAGAAGAGATAAGAACTAAACTCGCACCAACGGACGACAGGATTCAGAACTTTCTGCATTCGGGGGGTGCACCAGTAAGTCCCAGGTAAAGTGGGATCCGCGATTAAAGCGGTAGCTCCGACCTGTAGATAAAGGCAGAGAAGAGGGAGCTCACCAAGGAGTGAGGGTAGCCTCTTGTAAGCTGTGGACGCACAGTAACTTTGAGCTCAAGGTAACAGTAACTGCAGTTTCGGCTCAAAGTGAAAGTAACAGCCATAGCAAGGCTGGGGCTCTTTGGGAAAAGCTCGGAAAAAGATTTTTGATATAAGGAGTAAAAGTCATATAAGGATGGGGTCTTCAAACTCACGCTCATTTTTTTTTTGGCTTGAGCTGCTATACCATGTCTCTTATCTTTTCCTTAGAATTTTGCTACTGTACCATGGATGTGGTTTAATTCCTTATTTACAATCTCTTATAAATACTGCCCTGCTAAGTTGTTTTGTCTTATTGCCTGGCTGTATTAAATGTAATTCCATAAAAATTTAAGTTTAATTTACAAACATTTGGTATCATACAGTATAAAGTTTTAAACCTTATGCTAATGAAACCTCCATTTGGGTCTTACTACTACCAAGCCCTAGGCTTCAAGGATGAACCACCGCAGGAGCCTTCAGTTTAACCCGCCTTAGGCTCTAGAGGCTTAGGCAGCCACGGTTTTTAGCATAAGAATGAAGGCCAGGCTCCAGGCCACATAAGCAGGTTTCTGAGCAGCATAGACTCTGGATAGTCATGACATTCGTGGGTACAAGCCACTAATTCAGAATGTACATTTTATGTGCTCAAAATGTGTGATTTTAATAATCACTATCATTTCTTCAAAATTGATTGACTTTTTAAAGACTCATTCAATGTGTTTTCCCAGAGTTATTACGACCTTAAAAGAATGCTAGAAAATGCTGTGCAATTGTGGTCTCTTCACCACTTACAGATGTGTAAATCACAGCAGCCAAATCTGCTCAAGTGGCATAGTTTCTAGCTGTACAG
>PVIH01013368.1:33283-58845 GCA_004025045.1 Sigmodon hispidus
CTTTCATTAAAAATACAGGCTTTTGTGGGACAGAACTCAAGCTAGTTTATGTGGGATGTTTGTGTGTTCATTCTGACCTTCCTAGTGAAGGCAATGTCTGTGCTGATCAGTTTACTGAATCAACATATGTTATGTTTAATGTTTAATGCATTTGCTAATGTATTTTAAGTCCATCAAAGATTTTATCTTAATGCTGGATCTTTGAAATTTCATTTCAAGATCACAAAGGACCAAGCCATTCAAATAGTCAAACAGTGTCCTTTGTGTACAGAATTCCTGTCAGTAAACTATTTTAGAATGAATCCTCGGGGCATTTTGCTCCTAATCATATTGGCAGATAGATGTTACTCATATTCCCTCCTTTGGAAGGATGGCCTATGTCCATGTTTCTGTTGATACTTGTTTTCATCTTAACTTTTGGCCTCTGCACATTCTGAGGAAAAGGCTAAGGATGTTAAAAGCCGTTGCTTATAGAGTTTCCAAAAGTAATTAAAGTTTTGCCAAATTTTGTGCTAAAGACTGAGATTTCTTATAATTTTTATAGGTCTGACAATTGTGGAAGCAACTCTCATTGCACTCTTAAAGTTTGTCTTAAAACTAAGAAGAGAGAGTATGCAGCCATGCCCAAAGACCATTTATCCTTCATTTATTATATTTTAAATGTTTTAACTGGATTCTCAGTCACTTACTGCAGCTGATAAATACTAGGGGCTTAGCAACATGGCCTTACCTCAGTTTCAATGAAAAAATCTGACAGATAGCACTCAAATTAGACCAGACCCAGTTCTGGTATGGGCGAGAGGGTCTGTTTTCGTTTTCCCCCAGGATAGAAATGATCCAGTTTGGGTACCGGAGCGTCTGACCAAGAAGATTCAATTGGAAAAGGTAAATGAGGCCAGGGAGCAAGCAGATGATGCAGAAGCTCCTGTTGTGGGCCCTGATGGTGCAGATAAGTGCTTGACATAATGCAGCCATTTCATTGGCTGCCATAGGAGCCGCGAGCCATATCATGCAGACTGCAGACTTTGAATGCGGTCTTGGCTAATGTAGTATAGGCTCTAGACATACAAAAGAATCTTATTGCCCAGTTAAAAAAGGGCTTGATGATTATTAATCAAAGGATCAACCTGGTCCAAGAGTGGATTGATACTCTTTGGCAGCTGCCCTAGCTTGGCTGTGAATGAAAGTTTCCAGAATTACGTGGGATTAGTGTACAATATCAGAACTTTATTCATGCTGCAAATCTGTCTAAACAGTTGTCGAGTTATCTTTTAGGAAATTGGATTGGTGAATTCGAAAACTTGATGGCCCAGCTGAGAGTGACCATGGTGATGTTGAATTCTACCGGAGTGGATGCAGACCTGGCAGAAGGACTGGCATCCTGGTTCTCCACCACTGTGGATCACCAGAAAGAGTGGGTGGGAATGGGAGCTCTGGCAAGCCTGATGGTGCTGATATTCCTAGTGTGCCTGTGGTGCATTTGCCATATTAGGTTCACTCAACGCCATAATGCAGCCATGATTCTACAAGCCTTTGCTGCCTTGGAGATGGGACAGTCCCCTCATGTTTGGCTGGCTACCTTGAAAGGTTAATTTTTCTAGCACAGGATGCGAGGCTTGCGCACTGCACTTGGGATCTACCGAGGCTTGGATCCACCGAGGTTTGGAGCCCAAGAAGAGCATGTCTGATTGCATGCGGGTTGATACCCACATTCCCGCCTCTGTGAAAAAGGGGTATGGGACAGGTCTGATGTTGTCTGGGTGGAGGACACCTGGAGAAGCATTAGCATACGTTCCTTTGCACAACAGAGATCAGGCCTCTACTCTTGCCTGTTGCTTTTATATTTAAAAAGGGGGAACTGTAGGGAGCTGCTTACAGCCACACCTTAAGATGGCATTGGCCTTGAGTGCTCTCCCTGGTAAACAACTCCATATTTGGCTAAGGCCAAGGATCTGGCTTGCTTCTGCGTATCTGAGCCTATCGGTGATGCCCACGTGGCTATCTTGGATTGGAAGCCCTGAGGGTATTTCACTAAGAGCAGGCTTCCCTCTGGGGTCGTCCGTGAGAGAATGGTTGTTCGTCTGAGTGAGTGAGTGAGTGAGTGAGTGAGTGAGAGAATGAGCTAGTGAGTGAAAAATAAGAAGATATCTAAAAGGCCGGAATAAAGTGCAGAGAGAAGGATCCGGTGTTGCGTGTTCCTTGCTGGCCGAGGTGGTGCGCGACAGAAATATACATATTTGTCAGCACCCTATGGAACTTTCTCTAATATTGACCATACACTTGGTCATAGAGCAAATATTAATATATACAAAAAATGGAAATAATCCCTTGTATCATATCGGACCACCAGGGCCTAAAGTTAGAGTTCAACAACATCAAAAATCACAGAAAGCCTACCAATTCATGAAAACTAAACATCACTCAGCTGAACCACCTCTGGGTCAAGGAAGAAATTAAGAAAGATATCAAAGATTTCATAGAATTAAATGAAAATGAATCTACAACATATGCAAACTTATGTGACACAATGAAACCAGTCTTAAGAGGAAAACTCATAGCACTAGATGCCTATATGAAAAACCTAAAAAAAAACCTCACACAAGAGACCTAATTGCACAGTTAAAAGCTATAGAACAACTAGAAGCACACTCACCAAGCAGGAGTAGACAGCAGAAAATAATTGAACTCAGGGCTCAAATCAATACTAGAAAAACAGAGACTACAAAAAAAAATCAATGAATGAAAGAGTTGGTTCTTTGAGGAGGTCAACAAGATAGATAAACCATTATCCAAACTAACCAAAAAGCAGAGGGAGAGAGAGAGTATCCAAATCAATAAATTAGAAATGAAAAGTGAGACATAACAATAGACCCTCAGGAAATCCAGAGAATTATCAGGTCATACTTTGAAAATCTGTATTCCAAAAAATGGAAAACCTAGAAGAAATGGAAAGCTTTTGGGACAGGTACCATTTACCAAAATTAAATCAAGATCAGATTAAATACCTCAACAGTCCTATAACTCCAAAGGAAATTGAAGCTGTCATTAAAAGCTGTATAAAAAGCCAAGATCCACATGGTTTCAATGCAGAATTCTACCAGTTATTCAAAGAAGTACTCCTACCAATACTCCTCAAACTGTTTTATACAGTAGAAACTGAAGAAATATTGCCAGACTCTTTTTTAGAGGCTACAATTACTCTACTACCCTAGCTACTCGAAGACAAAACAAAGAAGGAGAATTACAGACCAATTTCCCTCATGAATGTCAGTGCAAAAATTCCCAACAAAATTCTGGCAAACCGTATACAATAACATATAAAGAATATCATCCACCATGATCAGTAGGCTTGATCCCAGAGAAGCAGGGATGATTCAACATATGAAAAAGTGTGAATGTCATCCATCATATAAACAAACTGAAAGAAAAAACCCCACATGACCACCACATTAGATGCTGAAAAAGCCTTTGACAATATCCAATACGTCTACATGATGTAAGTCCTGGAGAGATCAGAAATAGAGAATATACCTAAATAAAATAAAGGGTACAGCAAGCCAACAGCCAACATCAAAGTTAATGGAGAAAAACTCAAAGCAATCTCACTAAAATCAGGAAAAAGAAGGCTCTGCTCTCTCTCCTTATCTACTCAGTATAGGTCTCGAAGTTCTAGCTGAAGCGATAAGAGAACGAAAAGAGATTAAGTGGATAAAAATTTGAAAGGAAGAAGTCAAACTATCTCTATTTGCAGATGACAAGATTGTATACATAAATGATGTCCCCAAATTCTACTAGGGAACTTCTACAGTTGTTAAACATCTTCAGGAATGTAGCATGATACAAGATTAATTCAAAAAATCAGTAGCCCTCTTGTATACAAATGATAAAAGGGCTGAAAAAGAAATAAGAGAAACATCACCCTTTATAATAGCTGCAGATACCATAAGAATTTCCTTAGACATGATATCTCCTCACGGCATTAGAATAGTAATTATGACAGTGGGCATATGTAATTAGATTTAGTAAATTTGGAAGCTTTCCAGTGAAATTTTTTTTACTATTTCCATATACTACAATTAATATGTAAAAGACACAGATTATCTCTGTTTTATTGATGACTAAGGCAAAGGAATGCATCAAAAAGATCAAATGTCCTAAATGCCAACCCTGTACTTTATAGTTAATAAACTACAATATGTCTACTTGTGAGCACCATTGTTTAATGCTGCCTTTGTCTGAGACATGAGGAAATGGTTAATACTGTGTCAAACCGACCTAAGGGAAAGGCTGAAAGTTACACAAGCAGCAGGCCTGGGCCTATATGCCAGGTTGCTGGTGCTAGAAAAATGGTAGAAATTTACTCAGAAAATCCCATAGTTTAAAAGAAATACCTTTTAAAGCTGAAGAAAAAGTTATTTGTCAGAGGTTGCCAAGGAATTTTCTGGTTACTCCAAATAGCCTATTGATTTACACAAATACACATGTAGAAAAGAATAACAAATCATATTTGCTTTCAGAAACACTGTGTTGTATTCCTGAAGAGGCTAGAAATTTTATAAGACCTATTGATTTCTCTAAAGTTAACAGGATTTATTCTTGACCTTCCATGTCCATAGCAGAGAAGAAGAGCTGGCACCTTCAAATGCTAAATTGTTTATATATATATAATATATATGTGTATATAAAAGAATAGTCTGAAAAATTTTTACCTCAAATATCTATGCCTAGTCCAATTCATTCTATTCCATTTTTGTATTTTATTATTAAACATCTCTAGGTTTCATAAAGAGGATAAATAAAATTCATTAAAAAGGAAAAGAAACCTCTGGCAAAATGTTTGCAATAAAATAATATGCAAAATAATCAAATATTTGAACATGGCCATTGATAAATGGACAAAAGAGACAAACATTGGAATGTGTATTTAGAGTTAATAAACTAATGAATTATTCTTAGGGAGTAATGCTTAAGGATTGCTTAGCAGAAATTTGCTGTGGCCATAGTGCATCCGTGGGCATTAGCTATGACCTACTGTGCTTTCTTTATCTGTAGCTAAGCCTAACCTGGTTTGAGGAGCTTTAGATTTTATTCTTTAGAGAAAAGAGAAGTTTTATTACTGTATGGGTTTTTGTTATCCATTATGCATGTTTTTCTTTTTTATATAACGCTTGATACTGATTTTTAATAAAAAATAAGAACAATAAATAAGAAAAAAGAAATATTTTTAAATTTTGCTTATGCCTTGTGAATCATCTGTGTATATTCATTTGAATCAATTGTGATATATTCTCTTAGCTTCCTACTTGAGTTTTCCTTTACCTTCCTGGCTGTCACTCTCTGAATTTTCCACTTCCCTTCTACTTCTCCATCTCACAGCAAAAATGAGCTCAAATACAAAGGAAGCCAATTACTGATGATGTGTCATGAAGGTATGGGAGTTGCTAACAATTACTAATCACTTCCTTCATGCTATTTTGTAATTACCTTTTCCTACAATGAAGACAGTAATTCTATTTCATAAAACTCTTCCAAAGAATAGTAACTATACAAAAATTGAAGCAATCACAGAGACTTCATAAACACTGAGTTTTTTCCTTTTGAAAATAACTGGGTTTGTGATACCTCACTCAGGAGGATATTCTCCAAATCCATCTATTTGCCTGTAAATTTTAGACTTTAAACAAAAAGCAAAGAGTGTCCAAGCTGCAAACCACAACCACTGAACAGCTTAGGATGCGAAGCACCTTGGACTGGCACCTTGCAGCCCACTCCCTCCAGAGGAACACCTGACCCAGTCTTGATGTTGGGGTAAAGAAAGTGGATCTGCCAGGAGTGGATGCTGAACTAAGCCACCTTGGAACCTTGAGACCTCCTGCCCTTGCTAGGGAGGAGATAAGGAGATGGGGATAAGAGAGAGTGACTGGGAGGGGCAGGAGGGGGAAGGGACTTTGAACAAGGGGATACACGGATAAAAATTATGATATTATTCATAATAAAAAGTCAGAAAACAAGAAAATGACTGGGTATAAAGCTGGCATTCAATCTGAATAATTTCTTAAAATGACAAATTGTTAGCATAGAAGAATGATAGGTAAGGTGATGATGATGTAATGGCTTAAGAATATTATAGCTGGTGTACAAAGGAACCATGGTGCTGGATATAGTACTATGATCAACCATTTCTAGCATTCAGAAATCTTAGCAACGTTTTACTTGAAAGTCATAAAAGAGAATATCAGAGCCCATCCTAAGGTACATATCTTCCCCCTCCTTAAAATATAGTGACTCATGGTAATGATAGAGTGCCCAGAAGACAGGAAATATGTTTACAAAATTCTGAGCTTTACTTATGGTTTATAGTCCACATGCAACAAGCTTAAAAGTAGCTGCTCAGTCCTAAAGGAAAGAACACATATGAACAAAATGGAAAAACCAGAGCTGCTCTTATAGCAAATCACTAAGTTCCAGTGTGAGCAAACATAGAGAGAACTCCAGAGTAGAAACTCATGAGCTGAGCCTTCCACAAAAGCCATTGTGAAGGTAGTAAAGCCTGAGTTACAATTCATAAGTTATCTGAAGGTCAGAGTGGATAAATATGAGTTAAGAGCTTTTGGGACATTCAGTATGAAAATGCTTATGGACTCCTGTGAGTTTCACTCCAGCAAATGCCTCCAGGTTCTCACAGTGAAGATCAGAGGAATAAAAGTATTTTGATGCTATCTGCATGTGGAGGGGGAAAGTAATCATTATGACATCCAGCAGAGCATACTGTTTTTCTTAACAAGGCATGCTGTGAGAAAAAAAAATGTTTAATCAAAACCCTAATTCAGTGGATTTTTATCAGGACTTAGCCTTCCTGGGCTACTGGACATACAGAAATTCAGTCCTCTCCAAACTTCTGTGTAAGTAAAGGTAAATATCCAATTGTAGTCCTCCCTGATGTTTGATGTAAAGTAAGAGAGACGTATGTTGTTGATTGTTATTACTCTTTAAGGGAGGGGCTGTCACCCAGCTCCCTAATAAATCTAATTATTACTTATAAATGAATGCCTAGCCTTAGCTTGAGTTGTTTCTACCTAGCTTTTCCTAAATTATTCCCTTGTATCTTATGACTCTGGGCTTTTACCTTTCTCTATTTCTGTATACTTTTTCTTTCCTTTTTACTCAGTGTCTGGCTGTGCAATTTGGTGGCTAGGTGGTTGCCCCTAAAGTCCTCTTCTTGTTCTTTAGCTCTTTCTTTCTTCCTATCCTCCCAGATTTCTTCTTCTATTTATCCTCTGCCTCCAGCACTGCTTATTCTTTCTCCTACCTTACTATTGGCTATTCAGCTCTTTATTAGACCATCAGGCATTTTAGATAAGCACAGTAACAGAGCATCATAGGATCAAGCAAATGTAATAGAAAGAATGCAATACATCTTTGCATCATTGAATGAATGTTCCACATCATAAATAAATGTAACATCTTAAAATAATATTCCACAACAGAAATACAAGTCCAGCCCTTAACAGTCATTCTTTCTCACATAAATGGTAACAAAAAACTTAAGAAGCACTCATCACATTCACTTTCCATAGGTACATGGTTACTAAAAATTTGTGACTACTTACTAAACTATGAAATTATTCACCTCCCCCATACCTTATCAGTACATTAAAAAGGAGCTGTTTATTTCAGCTGATTTTATTTTCCTTAAAAATGTGCACAGCAGAATAAAAAGCAATAAAGGCAATGGGAAGACCCCAAACAAAGACAGTCAAAAGTACAAAAACATAAATTGAATAAAAATTCTGCTCCTGTCTATGCATATGACATGATTGGCTGCTTCAGGTCCCTGCCTTGACCTCCCTGTTATTATGGACCTGGAATTGTGAGTTACAATAAATATTTTGTAATCTAGGTTGCATTTTGTTGGATTACTTTATTGTAGAAACAAATACAAATCTATAATAATATTTTATGATATATATCATATATACATGATAATAATATTTTATAAATTGGTC
This sequence comes from Sigmodon hispidus, assembly GCA_004025045.1. NCBI lineage: Eukaryota > Metazoa > Chordata > Mammalia > Rodentia > Cricetidae > Sigmodon > Sigmodon hispidus. Next base: position 41,290 of record PVIH01013368.1, read on the forward strand.
ATAAAAAACTTTAAAAATTGAAAGGCAAAACAAAATAAACTGTGATTAAAATACTAAACACTTTATTGGAAAAGGATATATGACAACAAGAACATATGAGTTATGTAGACAGAAACACAGACTCTAAGGTATGAGAAAAACAGTAATGTTAAAGATGTGAAACACTCAGCAGTAAGAAAAAAATGATATCCTAAAATTTGCAGGCTAAATGCCACAGTGCCTCACTTCTACATTGATGGCCTTTTGCAGGGGTGTGGGTGAGGAAAGACTGATTTTCTTTAAGGGTCTGGCCACAGGGAGTTTAATTATGTTCCAGTAAATAAATGAGCAGCATGAATGGGTGGTTTTGTAAATGGGGAGATCATAAGAGTGGTTATGATTCTGAGAGGTCTGATATCTGAGTTTTATGGGGATGCATGATGTAAAAATACCAAATTTTATATATATATATATATATATATATATATATATAAAAGAAGAAAAAAGAAATACTATGATTAATATCAGCATTTCACTGGCTTTGTAACTTTTAAAGGCTTTATTTTTTAAAGTTTATGAAATTATATGATAATGTATTTGGCTTAGTTTTTTAAGTTATAGTAGGATTCTGTAGTAAGTCCATATTTTCTTGTGTTCGTTTCTGTTATTGCTGTTTTTTATTTTCAGTATGGAGTATTTTATTAGTATTTCAAGCAGGTTACAAAGCATGCATTTGTTAAAGTCATTCATTGAATTTAGGTTTAATTTTGCTATCTAAAAATTCACCAGTTTTTTTCAGAATCTTCAATTTATGGAAACAAATGTATAATGTATGTCCTTATGATATTCTGGAATTTTATTCATATCTGTTATAATGTTTGCCTTTCAATCTCTAGTTTTATTGAAGTAGGTCTTCCCTTTTCTTGTTTAATTTGGTTAAGAATTTGCCAATTGTGTTTAATCCTTAAAAAATAAATTAATTAATTTTTAAAAGATGTTAAACAATGCAAGTCATTTTTAAATGCATGTCAGTGTATAAACTGAATAAGAGCATCTTATCTCGTTGTGACTACGAGAAGGTGAGAAGAATTCTCAGGTGGGAGGATGGAGATAAGATGCTTAATAGGTACTAGGCTGCAGTCAAATAGGACACATAGCTGCTAATGTTTGGAAATCATGATTGTTAACAACTAATTTCACATATGAAAATAGCTAGTAGGCAAAAGCTCCAATGCCCCAACATAAGGATATGGAAAATATTTTAACTAATACAAAATTAGCATACTTTTTATTTCATGTATTATATAGACATCATCAAATTCATGTTCTAAAACACTACATACATATATAGTATATACCAGAATTAATAAGTGAAGAAGTGTATGTATTTGTTTATACATATATATATATAAGTGTATATAAGTGTATACACACTATTTTAAGTCAGAAACAAAAAAATCATTGAAAAATACACTCCATCTCTATTTGTTAGGTTAATTAGTACACTAGGCAATGTTGCAGAAAGAGTCTATGATCTTGCTTATATGACAATAGAACACTCCAAAGTTATAAAACAAAGAGGAAAAGGAATCAATAGATTACCTTTGTTCTACTGGATGGGCCCATACATATGGGCACCACTAATTGAATTTACTGGGTTATCAGAAATAATAGTAAAATGAGGATATGAATTTGGAAGGGGGTCATGTTAGAAAGAATTTGAGGGGAACTGAACAGAGGAAAATGGGCAGAAATATGATCGATCATGTTTGTGTCTTTGTGTGAAATTACCAAGAATACAGAAAATTTTAAGCGAGAATTCAAAACAGGTTATACAAGGACTACACATAAAATGGAAAAATGAGCAGGAAGAAATATAAATAACAGTGAAAATTTTTCTGCAAATTAATGTCATGCATTAAACAAAAATGTAGTAATCATAAACACAATCAATTAGGAAATACTCTTTTCTCCTACATTAAAAGAATTTTTCTAATACCAGGGAATATTATTTTCTAACATCAGAAAATTAGATATAAAATATGTTTAAATGAGGTGCAATTCATAATTATACAATGGCCAAGGCAAGAGTCATATTAGATTTTTCACAAAATATGGTAGCAAGAAAAGATAGAATAAAATATTTAGTGTTCATAGAAAAATTCCATTAATCTAGAATGCATATCCCTACTTGTTCAGCCACTCTGGAATGCAGTATGGAGGTTTCTCAGGAAATTGAGAATCAATCTCCACAAAGATCCAGCAATACTGGGCATATACCCTACAGATGCACATTCGCACTCCAAATGCTTTAGTTCAACAATGTTCATAGCAGCATTATTCATAATAGCAAGAACCCGGAAACAACCTAGATGTCCCTCAATTGAAGAATGGATTAGCAAACTGTGGTACATCTACACATTGGAGTACTACTCAGCAGTAAGAAAAAATGATATCCTAAAACTTGCAGGCAAATGGATGGATTTGGAGAATATCGTCCTGAGTGAGGTATCACAAAACCAGAAAAGCAGGGGATGTATTCACACATTAGTGGACTTTAAACAAAAAGCTAAGCATGTCCATGCTGCAAAACACAACCACTGAACAGCTTGGGATCTGAAACGCCTTGGACCAGCACCTTGGAGCCCATTCTCTCCAAAAAAAAAAAAAAAAAAAAAAAAAAAAAAAAAAAAAACCTCCTGATTCAGTCTTGATGTTGGGATGAGGCAAGTGGATCTGCTTGGAGTGGATGATGAACTAAGTCACCTTGGGACCTTGGGACCTTGGGACCTCCTGCCCTTGCTGGGAAGGAGACAAATTGATGGAGAGAAGAGACAGTACCTGGGAGGAGCTGCAGGGGGAAGGGAGTCTGAACAAGGGGATACATGGATAAAAAATATGACTTCATTTATAATAAAAACTATAAAATGTTTATTTCTAAAACTTTATATTTTGCATATGATTTCATTTTAGTAAGTCATATGCTTCTAGAAATGACCTTTTCCTTTAGATTTTCCAATTCCATATAAGATAGGCTTTTAAAAATGTATTTTCTCAGTGTCATTGGTATTTATTGTAATCTCTTTGCAGCTCTAATTTTATTAATTTGCATATTTTCCCTCTTTTTGAATAACCTGGATAAGGAATTGTTAACCGTGCTTATCTTTTCAAAGAACAAACCCTTCATTTCATTGCTTCTTTGTATTGTTTTCTTCATTTTTATTTCATTAACTGTTGTCTTCATCTGAATTGCTCAACTGCTGCTTTCAGTTTAGGATTGGCTTGTTTTTTTAAGGTGCATCATTATTTATATGAAATTTAAAATTTTTATAGACACACTTAATAATATAAAATTTCCACTTAGGACTGCCTTTATTGTACCCATAGATTTTTGATGTATTGTACTTTCATTTTCATTCAATTCTAAGCATTAAAAAATTCTTTCTTAGTTTTTTCAATGACTAACAAAAAAATAAAGCTCAACATCTTTTTATTGTATGAGCTAAAAACTGTCCTTTTTTGGTATTTCCCTAGAGAAATTGAAGTTCTGTCTATACAAAAACATGTACATGCCTCTTTAGGAAGTTTTATTTCTAATTTGCCAGACTTAGAGACAATATTTTTAGTAGATGATTACGTTAATTACCTGATATAGCTAAATACTGTAACATAATTTAGGGCTCAAAAAATGACCTATTAAGCCATTAAGAGCCATGAAAGTGACTCACATGTAGTGAAAGAAGCCAATTTGAAAAAAAAGATATACGCATTGTATGCACCCAACTAGATGCATCCTGGAAAAGAAAAATCTGAGATAACAATAAAAACATTGATGGGTGTCAGGGAATGGGACAGAGGAAAGAGGATGAAAAGATGAATCAGAGTATTTTTAGGACAATGAAAATAATCTGTGATAAATTAAATATTGCAATGATACATATCTCATTACCAATTCATCAAAACCCATAGAATGTTCAATATCCAAAATTAAGCTTAATGAAAATTAGGTATGGGTAAAAATCATAATATAAGTCTAGTGATCATAACAAATATACCCTTGCAACAGGGGATGCTCATAACGGGGTATGTATGGGAACAGGGTTTATACAAAAAGTCCCCTGTAATTTTTCATTAGTTCTGTTATGAACCTCAAATTTATTTAAAAACAAAAGTACATCAGTGATTGTTAGACAAATCCAAGTTTAAAAGAATGATAAAATGATAATCTTGCACAGTTAGAATCGTTACTCCCAAAAGGGCAAAAATTAACAAAGGTCAGTAATGTTGGTGAGAAAGCAGAAGTATTTTAGCCAAAATGAAAAAAGCACAATGATTTCCTCAAAAGAACAAAACATTAAAATAAAATAGGAGAGTGGGAGAGTGCTTGCCTAGCTTTGTAGACACAGACTTTATCTTCAGCACTGTAGTAACAATAATAGAATTACTACTTTACCAGTTGTCCTGCTTCTGAGTCTGTACCCAGAAGAATAAAATAAGCATGTTGAAAAAACCATTTACATGCCATGTTCATCACAGCACTAATTATTATTCCATTATAATTGAATCAATAGACTTGTATATTGATGAATGAAGGAATGAGCCAGGAAAACTGAAGGGAATCTTGACATTTTAGTAAAAAGTACAGAACTGGAGGACACTCTGGCGTACAACACTGAGTGGGCACAAAGACACAAATACTGCATGTTTTCATTTCCAGCAGAGCTGAAAAGGTTCATCCTGTGGGTGAGAATATAGTGATTATCAGAGGCTAGGAGAGGAAGCAGGTGGGCGAACATAGAAGGAAGTTGATTAGTGAGTGATAAAACAAAGTTGAAAAAAACAAGTTCCAGTGTTTCACAGAACTAAGACAACTATAGTTTTCAGAAATTTGTTTTATATTGTAGAACTACAGGACGAAAATTGGAGTCCTAACGTAAATGATAAGAAGTACAAGTTACCCTAATTTAATGATTCCCCATTATATACTTTTATTAAATCATCACAGTGTATCCCATCTACATGTACAATTATACATGTCAATAAAAATTAAAACTCCCATTCTACATAAAATACATTATTTTTTAAAAACAGTAAATATAGATATTTTAATGTCATCCTTATTTATTTTGCCCAATTGTCTGAATATGCTAGGAGAACACAAAACCAAAGCAGTTGAAAGCCTGTTTCTAGGTGAGCATAATGACATTAGCGGTTTTAACTTGCTTCTCACATGGGGACATTTTATTAAATTGCTACCTAGCCTGTTTCAGACTGGTTACAATCTTAGTAAAACTGTGTACATGCAAGATTCACATCCCGGGCATAGATCCAAAAGGTTCATTAGGCACAACCTCACATGTGGCAGCTGCCAAAAGATTTATTTGCAACCTCCTCACACAATGAAAATCAACCTTTCTGTTTTCATGAGGGTTTTTGCAATGGCTATGAAGTTTCCTATAACTTGAACTTGAAAAGATAAATCAGATTGTGGGTAGACAGATCAAGGAGAATGCCTAAATGGAAATAATTCTGTTAAAGCCACAGATATTAACAACGACCATGTTATTTGTCAGCTTGCAAACCTTGTATTTATTAATGATACTGCATCAACACACTTCATAGTGAGTCTTAGCATTGTTTTACCTCGACCTGAGAAAATTTATATTCTTTCATTTACAGAAAATTTATGAGTCCCAACTTGTTACATAATTTCTTTTGCAGTTTCATGAAAGATTTTTATTAATCCATGAGGGAAGTTTGTAAAATTATCCAAGACAATGGATAAATAAACTAACACCTGGTTACAGCAGTAGGTACTAAGTATTCAGATTTGGAAGAAGGCAGAGAAGTATGTGAGAAATGTAATTCAAGGTCATGATGCAGCATTGGGGATTTTACAAAAGAGAGATAATAAATAAGCAGTGTCCCAGAACTTGAGCAGGAAGTCAATATCTGTAATGGTTTAAATGAAAGAGCAATATGAAGCCAGAAAATGTAATCCATGTACTGTCTTTTTTGAATATTGCTTCATTCATTCGTTCATTCATTTATATCAAGACTATTTTGTTAAAATTATGGAATCCTAGCCAGACAGTGTTAGTGCATGCCTTTCCCTCAGCACTCAGGGAGGCAGAGGCAGCTGGATCTTTGTGAGTTTGAGAGCTTGAGGCTAGCCTCGTCTATGTAGTGCGGTACAGGACAGCCAGGGCTGGTACACAGAGAAACCCTGTCTTGAAAAATCAAATAAAAAATTAAGAACCCCTTTGGGAATATATATGAAAATCTATGAAAATGAAGGGTATAGTTTAAAACCCACTTGCCACAGTAAATTTTAAGATACAATTCAATTGGGATTAAAGATTTAGGAATATTCAGCAAATTATTATGCTTTCATGCATGTAAGACTAAAATCAATTAATCAAGCCCAGACAGCTATTCCATGATTGGACTATCAGAAACATGGTGAAAAATGAATCAAGCCATTCTTTTTTTTTTTTTAACTTCATACTGTTTGGCCCATGTCTCAAGCACATTACTAGCTAGCTCTTTCATATTCTTTGTAATTTGCAAGGTTTTCAGGGTAAAAAAATCAGATACCCTCTACAATAGCAAAATAAACAACAGAAAACTTGCCTATAATAACCTATTCTATATAATTTTTGTCAAATGTAATTCTACTCAGCAGTATCTTATTTATTATGATTAAATAATAGTAACAAAGAATGAGTCAAACAAGTGAATAATTTAAAATGTTCTCAACAAACCACTGATATCTAAGTATTACTGGATGATACACATAGGAAGATAAAACTTAGAGAACAGTAATAGAAACAAGAGTGCAGACAGAAAAACAAGGGCTCAGGAATGGGGAGGGACAGCAGGTGGTCTGAGTCAATGCAAAATGCTCAGATAAAAAGACAGCCTTGCCAAAGAGTCAGCTGAGTTGAGCTGCCTTGAATAATGGACTAATATATTTTATTGAGAAATTCGGGTTATACTGAATGAGAAAATAATCTATGTTTAATAAAAGGGGAAATACTTTAAAGAAAGAAGTTCAAGGTCGTGCTTGTGTATATAGTAAGTCTGAGGCTAGTCTGGGTTGCCTGAGATCCTTTATTTTAAATGAATAACAAAAAAAGAGACATTCTGAATGTTTGTCATAACATCCTGCTGATATCTCTAGGTGAGGCTCATATTGCATTGAGTCCATTCTGTGCTGTCTTGACTTCTTGGTTTATCTTATAACACTGCAGACATATTTGTACACTGAGGTAAAATGAAAATCAGAGACCACAAATTCTAGAAGCAAATATGTAGTAATCTAATGCCGCTCAGCTATGGAGATTTCACCCCTAATCTAGCCTTCCAGTGATGTTCTGGCTAACTCCAATATATATTTTTTTCCATTCTCCTCTTTAGTTCCACACAAATACTGATACTTTGCTGGCCATGCTCATAAAGGAAAATAAATACGCTAAACCGAATAAATACACCCAACAAAACAAAGAAAATAAACTCCAGCATGGAGTTGTTGCTTTGCATCCAAGATGTCACTTACATTTTGAATTGAATTTTGTGAGTCAAAAAAATTCATTCGGCTCTGAGTTTATGTTGTTTTTATGTTCTGGAATAGTTTTCTAAAATTCAGTATGTAAATAATGCTGGTTACAAGTGCAGTGGAATATTTTTTCAGGCTTGTTAAGTCAGTGTACTGTTGTTTTCCTTTGATGTCACTATGACTTTGGGCAAAGAACTTTACCTCTCAAAGCCTCAGCGTTTGCATCTATAAAATGTTAACTATATCTTCTTTCACAGTCAATAATTTCAAAATTAAATGGTATGTGAGGAGAACAACCCTTTATTTAAACTTTACAGTACTAATTCTGGATTACTAATCATTTATATCCATTTAAAAATATTATCTATCGTATTTTAGTGTTTTAAGTAAAATATATTTTTGTGGCATCATATTGTGAAATTGAATGGCTAATAAGTCCTTTGACAAACAGAGTTCTAGTTTACACACTTTAATGAATACCTAGTATGTTTCCCTTCTTGGTGATATAAAAATTGGTCCAATTCTTACAAAGTCATGAGTTTACTAAAATAAGTACAATTGTTGATAATTCTCATTTGCTATCTACTACATTGTAAAAAAGAATACAATGATGTACAAACAAGGAAAATTTAAGTCCACTTATTTTTCAGGAAATATGCTATATGCTCTTTCTCATTTTCTTATCAAGTAGACTAAAAAAGTTTTTGTTTTGTTTTGTTTTGATCCCACTTGAAATTTGTCTCAAAATACCATGGCAGAACCAGAATGTAAATCAGGTAAAGCAGATATGTGATCCCACAGCTCATGCTCTTAAGCACTTTGCTTCTACTGCCTAATAAAAACCCTTCTTGGCTGGGAGAAACAGGAGGGGGAAGGGAATTTGAACAAGGGGATACATGGATAAAAATGAGACTTTATTCACAAATAAATAAATGATAAAAAGAGAAAAGGGCAGAGTTTCCTGTTTGGGCTCATAAACACTTCCACCTTATTCCATCTCCTTCCACTTCTTTCTTTGATCACTACAGATTGAAATGTCTCTGGGCATAACAAAATGAGCCAGGAGAAATTTATGGTGACTGTTTCTTTAGTCTCCAGCTAGAGTTTCTAGCATTTTTCCAGGTCTAATGGAAGACAATATTGGCAAGCATTAAATCAGCTTTCTCTCAAGCTTCAGTACTTACAGGCTCAACCGGAGCTAAATAAATATGTCCCCAGTTCAAATATATGATTTATTTTTACTTGTTTATTTTCTATTGCTATAATAAAATGCCTAAGTGTTTTATAATGGAAAGGGTACTTAATTTTAGAATATGAAAAATTAAAATTGGAGTATCCTTTCAGGCCTCTGGTGAGGATCCCTTTGAATGCATTACAACATGGCAAGATGGTAAGCACCATGGCAAGAATATTTTTTTTTTCAACTCTAAAATGTACTTTATTCTGGCTATTTGCTTAATGGGTTCTGATTTTCTTTTTTTGTTTGTTGTATTTTATTTATAAAAAAATCTTTTTTATCCATGTATCTCCACCTGCTCCCCCTCCCTTCTCTCTTCTCAATCCCTCCCAATATGCCTTCAGCCTCCCCTTCCCTGTCCACTCTCATCCCCTCCAGAAAAAGGGTAGGAAGTTTCAAGGTGGGTCAGCTCAGCATGGCACATCCACTCCAAGCAAAACCCACTGCCTCATCCCAATGTCAAGACTAGGTTAGGTTTTTCTCTGCAGGGAATGGGCTTCAAGGTGTCCGCCTACACACAGAAACATAGTACGATCCCTCCCCTCAAGGCTCTACGTACTGCCCATGCCAATCTACAGTTGCCTACCCTTGGAGGGCCTAGTTTTTTGGTTCTATGGTTCCCTAGGGACTGTTCTTGATTCAGTGTGCTCTCCAGAGCTCCAGGCAGCCATCTCTGTGGGACTTCTCCTCATATTCCCTATCTCCTTGATCATACAGACTCTTCTCCCCCACCCTCCAGTTGTTAGAGGAGCTTGGCCCAGTGCTCATCCTTGGATCTCTGCCTCCACCTCCATTCATTGTTGGATGTAGGTTTTGTGATGACACTTAGGGTGGTTATTCATGAGATGCTCTTGGGTCTAACTTCTGGATAAGATGCTCTTGAGAATAATTTCTGCATAAGAGAAAGAGACTAACTTCTAGATAAGATATACTTTCCACATGACACAGCAGAGAAGAGTCTTATTTTGTCTTATTTGTCTGATAAGACAAAATAGGCTATTTCCAAGAGCAAATGTTCCTTAATTCTGTGGAGATGATGATCAGATATGTGAAAAGTACAAAGGAAAAGAAGGGATTTGGAAAGGATGGATACAGGTCCTCTACTCATGGTTGTGCTATAAGCATATAACAACTCTAATCTATCTCTCTACCCCCCCTCTTCTCTCTCCCTCTCTCTCTCCTTTCTTCATTTTTCTCACTTACTATATTAACAATAAATAATTTTTAGCATCATAGAACATTCTGCATTAGTTTTGGCACGTTCTGTTTGCTAGATTCAGCAACTCTATATCATAAATTTGACAAATAAAAAGGACACTTCCAAACAAGTATATACTCACGTAGGTCAAGACCATTAACCCAGCACTACAGAAAATTCTGAAGAGAATACTGTTGGGGATTTCCAGTTGGGGAGGGGCATTTTCCTCCTCCAATTCCAGACCCCACCTTTCAGAAAGCTCACCAAGGGTCAGTCTCTCCCCAGCAACTGCTCAAGACCAAGACTAAAGGATATTTGAGACCTGGTCACCATAATTATGTGTTCTCTCCTCTGCCTTCCCTAGAATCATCTGGGAGTTGCTTTGCTCTGTTTTTTAAACCTGGGCTTAATAATTTATCTTGAACAGATTATTATATCAGCAGAGGATATCCAAAAACTGAAGAATCTAATACATATCAAATACTATAGTATACGCAAATGAGGATGAAAGAAAGTCTTAAGGTCAGGAACACAGGAAGGAATCAATTTCATGAGAGGACTATGTGAACAAAAGCGAGCTGGAAAGTAATGCATCATGTCCAACTCAGTAAACCAGTAAACTCTTAATGCTAATAGGAAGGAAGAAAAGAACAATAATCCAACCAACCAGAAAAACAATACAATTACAGAAATGCGTAACTATCTCTCAGTAACAATCTTAAGTGGCAATTGCCTCAAAGATAAACAGACTGACTTAGCAAATGGATTGAAAAGCTATTCCTTGCTTCAAGAGATATACCTTACTGGCAAACACACCCAGAAATTGAGTTAAAAGATAGAAGAAAATTTATTGAGTCAAAAGATAGAAGATTTATCAAGTAACAAAATGCATAAACAAGGTGATGTAACTATCTAATATGTGGTAAAAAATAAACTTCACATAAAGTTAGTCATTTGAAATGAAGCAGGGCACTATATACTAATGGATAAAATAATCACATTGTATGGAAGATGGTACCAGCCTGATATCAAAATCAGAAATCAGTACCAAAAAGAAAACTATACAGCCATTTCCTGATGAACATAGACACAAAAATTCTCAATTAAAATAGTGACATTCCAAACTATGTAATTGGTTGGGGTATTGGGGTTCACAGAGACAGAATAGACAACCAGGAAGCTGATATTGGTCTGAACTAGGTTCCTTGCATATGTCTTATGTCTCAATAGATTTGTGGGACTCCTAATGGTGGGAACAGGGGACTGTCTCTGACAGTAGAAGGAAAGAAGTCCCAAAAGTCAGTCTTGATATGAAGGCATGTGCCTAGACTTATTGTAACTTGTTATATTCTAATTGGTTGATATCTCTGGGAGGCCTGATCTTTTCTGAAAGAAAGTGGCAGATTTGTTGATCTATGGGAGAGAGAAGTTGGGATTGAACCACGAGAAGTGGGGAGAGGGGAAACTGCATTTAAGATATAATGTATTAGAGAAGAAAGAAAGGAAAGGAGGGAGGGAAGATTATTATGATAACCATACATCACAATCAAGCTATTTCATTACAGTGATGTAAATAAGGTTCAACATACTACAATCAAAATGTGTAATAGAGCACATAAATTGCTTTAAGGCCAGAAATCACATGATATTACTAATTGTTGTAGAAAAGCCTTTCAACAATAGTTCAATATTACTTCATAATTATAAAATTATGAAAAATCTAGGAATCAACATATTTAAATAAACTTAATAAATAACATTTGTGATAAATTCATATCAAACTTTACACTAAATAAGGAAAACTTAAAAGTATTTTCTCCAAACTCAGGGGCAATTCTTATTCAATATAATGAGCAAAATAATTTCAGAAATGCAAACAGTACAGATAGCAGAGGAAGAAGTGAAAATATGCCTATTTTCAAGCAACAGGATTATATTCTTAAATGCATTTAAATAGCCACAAATTTAAATATCCAATAGAAAATTTTTGAATCTGATAAACATTTTCAGTAATGTAGGAGAATATAAAATCAAATACAAATATCAGGAGCTTCTATGTCTATCAGTAATTAATTTGCTAAAAATCAGTGAAATATCCACAATAGCTGAAAGTAATATATGAATAAAACTAATCATCATAGAAAAATGCTCCTAAATTAAACTTTATAAAATTTTCAGAGAATTAATTGAAAATATTGTTTAAAATCTAGTCCTCTGTATAACATGAAGGAGATTAATAGCTATAATATATAAAAATTTGCATTTATTGAATATCAAAAACAAAAACAACAAATGTGATAATATCCTGAATAAACAGTTCTCAAAAGAAAAATGAAAAATATTCAAAAAATACTTGAAACAATTCTATATATTTAGTCATCAGGGAAACATATATATTAAAGCTGTTTTGTGGGCCTTTGAAATTCAGACCCCCATCCAGAGGTGAGCAAATTCTGGCACCTGGACCACCCGCCTAGAAATTCCTATCCAGGATAGAGGTCATTCCCTAGGGTATGATATCAGACTTTCCCTAGAAGACAGGAGCTAGTCTTGGGCTGTGAGGAGCTCCTCCAGAAACATCTAAAAGAGGGGACCTTGCATGGCTGGGCCCCACCTTCAGGGTGAGCTGCATCATCAGAGAAGGACTGAGGCTTTGAAATTCAGACCACTGCTCAGTGAACAGTCAGAGATTAAGCAGATACCCTTTTCAGAGGAAAAATTAGACACAAAAGCGCTCTTGCCAAAACAGACTAGGAGCTGACTAATTGAGAGCCACTGAAGCCATGGGCAGACACCAGTGCAAAAATATATATAACAGTATAAAGAACAACAGAGCAAGACCAGAAGAAACTGGTGGTTCTACAACTACAAGACTTGAACAGAGCAATGAAGAGGAAACAGAAGGAAACAACACCATAAACACCTTTATGAAGATTATCGAAGCCTTCAAAGAAGATATAAAAAATTCCCTTAAAGAAATAGAAGAAAATACAAACAAAAAATTGGAAGGAATGAACAAATCCTTGAAAGAAAACTGAGAAAAGATAAACCAAAAAAAAAAAAATAAAAAAAAATTCTAGGAACTAAAAACTGAAATAGAAGCAATAAAAAAGGCACAAAATGAGGCAAAGATGGAAATAGAAAATCTGAAGAAAAGAGCTGGAACTACAGATACAAGAATAACCAACAGAATCCAAGAGATGGAAGAGACAATCTATGGAGTGGAAGACTCAGTAGCCGAAATAGATACGTCAAAGAAAATACTAAAACTGAAAAAGCAAAATGTTCAGAAAATCTGGGACACCATGAAAAGACCTAACCTGAGAATAATGGGAATAGAAGAAAGAGAAGAATACCAGCTCAAAAATGCAGATAATGTATTCAATAAAATCATAGAAAAAAACTTACCTACCTTAAAGAAGGAAATGTCTATAAAGATATATGAGATTACAGAATACCAAATAAATATGACACCAATACAAAGTAAGCTTACCACATACTAATCAAGCCACAAAACATACAGAACAAAGAAAAAATTTTAATATCTGCAAAAGAAAAGGGCTAACTTACCTATAAAGGCAGACCTATCAGAATAATACCTGACTATTCAATGGAAACAATGAAAGCAAGAAGGCTTGGATCAAAAGTTATACAAACACTGAAAGAGCAAGGCTGCCAACCTAGACTACTGTACCCAGCCAAACTATCATTCATCATAGATGGAGTAAACAAAACATTTCATAAAATAGTCAGACTTAACCAATACCTATCTACAAATCTGGTCCTTCAGAAAGCATTAGGGGGAATACTCCAATCCAAATATCCCAGATATATGCATGAGACCACAATCAACAATCCCACAGAAGAAAAGCCTAGAGAAAGGAAGTACATACAAACTACCACCAAAAATAACAGGAAATATCAATCAGTGGTCACTAATATCCCTAAATATCAATGGACTCAATTCACCTATAAAAAGACACACAATAACATGATGGATACAAAACAGAAGCCATCTTTCTGCTGCATACAAGAAACACACCTCAACCGCAAAGACAGACACAGGCTCAGAGTAAAGGGTTAGAAAAAGATTTTCCAATCAATTGGCCCTAAGAAACAAGCTGATGTTACTATCCTAATATCTAACAAATATAAACATTACATATTCATTGCCAGAAAAATTGTTCAAGAGGTGATTTCAATCCTGAATATTTATGCCCCTAATATAAGGGCACCTACCTGTGTAAAACAAACACTACTAAAGCTCAAATCCCACATCAACTCTCACAACCTTATAGTGGGAGAATTAAATACTCAACTTGGATAGGTCAAACTGACAGAGATTCAACAGAGAAATAAGGAGTCTAAAAGAGGTTATGATGGAAATGGATTTAATAGATATCTACAGAAGCTTCCACGCAAATGCAAAGGAATACACATATTTCCCAGGACCACATGAAACTTTCTCTAAAATTTACCACATAATTGGTCATACAGTAAATATCAATAGATACAAAAAATGAAAATAATCCCATATATCATATCTGACCACCAGGGCCTAAAGTTAGAGTTCAACAACATCAAAATCACAGAAAGCAGATCCACTCATGGAAACTAAACTGCACTCAACTGAACCACTTCTGGGTCAAAGATGAAATTAAGAAAGTAATCAAAATCTTCCCAGAATTTAACAAATTGAATCCACAATGTACCCAAACTTGTGGGACACAATCAAAGCAGTCTTAAGAGGAAAATTGATAGCACTAGATGCCTATATGAAAAACCTAGAGAAATCCCACACTAGAGAATTAACAGCACAGCTGAAAGCCTTAGAGCAATTAGAAGCGAACTCACCTAGAAGGAGTAGATGGCAGGAAATAATCAAACTTAGAGCTGAAATCAATACAATTGAAACAAAAAGAACAATACAATGAATCAATGAATCTAAGAGTTGGTTCTTTGAGAAAGTCAACAAGATACATAAGCCCTTATCCAAACTAATCAAAAAGCAGAGAGTGTCCAATTCAACAAAATCAGAAATGAAAAGGGGGACATAACAACAGACCCCTAGGAAATCCAGAGAATTATCAGATCATACTTTCAAAATCTATATTCCACAAAAATGTAAAACCTAGAAGAAATGGACAGCTGTTTGGACAGATACCATTTATCAAAATTAAATGAAGACCAGATTAATTACCTAAACAGACCTATAACCTTAAAGGAAATTGAAGCTGTTTTTAAAAGCCTCGCAAGTAA
The DNA here is from genome assembly GCA_004025045.1 of Sigmodon hispidus. Taxonomy (NCBI): domain Eukaryota; kingdom Metazoa; phylum Chordata; class Mammalia; order Rodentia; family Cricetidae; genus Sigmodon; species Sigmodon hispidus. The sequence goes on from PVIH01013368.1 coordinate 56,521, forward strand.
AAAAAGCACAGGTCCAGATGGTTTCAGTGCAGAATTCTACCAGACATTCAAAGAATTACTATCATTACTCCTCAAACTGTTTCACACAATAGAAACTGAAGGCATATTGCCAAATTCTTTTTATGAGGCCACAATTACTCAGGAGGCATCACTGTCCCTGACTTCAAGTTATACTATAGAGCTACAGTAATAAAAACAGCCTAATACTGACATAAAAACAGACTTGTAGATCAATAGAAATAAACTGAGGATCTGGGCATTAACCCAAAAATTTATGAACACCTGATCTTTGACAAAGGGGCCCAAAATATTCAATGGAAAAAGATAATATCTTTAACAAATGATGTTAGCAAAGCTGGATGGTAGTATGCAGAAAAATCCAAATAAATCCAAGCCTAACACCCTGCACAAAACTCAAATCCAAATGGTTCAAAGACCTCACCATAAAACTAGCCACACTGAACTTGCTAGAAAAGAAAATGAGAAACATACTCCAATGAATTGACAAAGGTGACCACTTCCTAAATATAACACCAGTGGCACAGACTCTAAGAACAATAATCAATAAGTGGGACCTCCTGAAACTGAGAAGCTTCTGTAAATGCTAGCAATGCTGTGGAAAGCCTTGTAAATTTCAGGTAAAGCTACAAATTTCTATAGCCAGTATTAAAACCAGTATAAAGGTTTCTCAGAAAACATCCAAAATACACATGCATAAGTGTTTTTGTATGTATATATGAAGGACTCTATATTAACATGTCTTAGAGATACTTGCATATCCATATTTTTTGCTGTTTAATTTACAATAGCTAGAAAATTACACTATTCTGAGTGTTCATCAACAGTAGAATGGATAAAGAAAATGTTACACATATACAAGTTTGAATTATATTTATCTGTAAAAATTAAAATCATAATACTTGCAGAAGATTTTTAATAAACTGTAAATCATTGTGTTAACATAAGCCAGACACAAATAAATATTGCATACCTTCTCTGAAGCAATATTCAAATTTGTATATATGTTTGAATATATATATATATATATATATATATATGGTGAGACAGGGATCTTGAACTTAGAAAGTGGTATATGAGAGTGAAGGAAGACATTCCAGGTGAGTAAAGGGGGAAAGCATATACAATCGTTGGCAATGGTGTTCACATGACAAGAAAACAAAAAGTGAGAGATATTTTTTCAGAAGATGGCCTATAAGGTGAGTGAGGATGGATAGAGAGAAATAGATCAAGGTATTGCAGTATGTAGACATACAATGATCACCAGGAAACTTATTATTTTATACACCAAATTACAGGTAATAAAATAAACTCTTAAAAGTAACCTGAGGTCTGCAGAGTCCCAGCGCACTCTGGAGCAGGGGCTGATAAACTCTGCAGGTCACCAGACCCGCAGCTCCAGCTGAGGGAAGCTGCAAGGTTACCCACCGCCACCTCGAACTGAGCAAGCCAACATCTGCAGGGGTCTCTGAAGGACAGACTCAGACCCCGCCCAGAGGTGAGGAGGGGTCACCAGGCCTAAGAGCCTATATCCCAGCCTGGGAGGGAGAGTTGAGCTCCCATAGCTTTCGGTTCCGCTCTCGGGACCAAGTGCTGTCTGCAAAGTCCCAACCCACTCTGGAGCAGGGGCAGATAAACTCTGCAGGTCACCAGACCCACAGCTTCTGCTGAGGGAAGCTGCACGGCTACCCACCACCACCTCAAACAGAGCAAGCCAACATCTGCAGGGGTCTCTGAAGGATAGAATTAGACCCTGACCACAGGGGTGACAGGAGGCACACAAATCCAAGTGCCACAACTGACCAGGAGCCATCTAATCGTGAACCACTGAAGCCATGGGCAAACGTCAGTGCAAAAATTACATAATAATACAAAGGACAACATGGTAACTCCAAAAGAGAGTGGCGATCTTACAAATACAAGACCTGAACTGAGCAATGAAGAGGAAACAGAAGGAAGCAATACCAAAAATTCCTTTTTGATGATCATCAAAGCTTTAAAAGAAGATATGAAAAAAAGCCTTAAAGAAATAGAAGAAAATACAAACAAAAAATTGGAAGAGATGAACAAACCTATAAAAGAAATATGCCAGGAACTAAAAGCTGAAATAAAAGCTGAAATAAAAGCTGAAATAGAAGCAATAAAAAAGGCACAAAATGAGGCAAAGATGGAAATAGAAAACCTGAAGAAAAAAGCTGGAACTACAGATACAAGCATAACAAACAGAGTTCAAGAGATGGAAGATAGAATCTCTGAAGTGGAAGACTCAGTAGCTCAAATAGATATATCAGTCAAAGAAAATAGTAA